>PVKA01010491.1:0-20000 GCA_004027165.1 Ctenomys sociabilis
TCCATGTGGATGAGTCACGGCCAATGCTTGATCAGTTTGCTCTCTGTGAGAGCCTGAGACAAAGTTTTCTCTCCATGTGACTCTCCCCAAGCACACTATAGAACTTCGATCTCTTTCCTCTGTGGCTCCATAATGTCCTTGTTCAGAAAATTTGGAGCTCAACTGAGTTTCATGATGTTGCAGTACAGATTCTCCTATGTCCTGAGCCTTCGCTGACCTTGAAAGGCTAGGGCCAAAATGTTGGCTGGCCTTGTGGCTCTTTTATTTCTCCAACTTTGATCTGTGAATTTAGATTGTTAACCATCCAGAGGAAAAGCTGATTAGTATCCTGCAGCGTATGCCATTCACTTTGCCTTATCTGACTCAATTGATTTTAGTTGTTGTTGTACATTTCCATTTGTGTTTCTGCTTTTCACTTCTTTTACTAGGGAGATTATATTGTGTTATTTCCTCTGCTAGCCTACAACTTACTTGAGACTTAGGATACGTAAAAGCTTTAAACAAACATGTATGATAATTATTTCCCTGATTATTAAATATCTGTTCCTGAACAGAGCCGAGAAACTTTCAAAATTATCAATCATATCTTCCCCAATGTACTACATTTTTCCCAAATAAAATATTACCACACTGTCTAATGACTAAAATAGAATATTAAAAGCCAGCAATGGTATTACCATCATTTACATAATGCTTATTTAATGCTTTCTCTTTCCTGTTAAGAGTACAAACATAGTAACATAAAATACATTTTTAAGTTGTGGAAATTAGTAGGAAATTTTTAAAAATTAATGTACATTTCTTATAAATAAAATACTAATTAAAATGTAAGTCAAAAATAAGTCTATACAAAACAACACTTATATTAAGATTCTTGTCCAAAAAAGAGAGACTGCATTGACTTCACTACCTGATTACCTATGATTTCAAGGAAACCAAAGGCCCTGCTCATCACCAGGTAAACACACAGCTATGCCAATTCCAGCCCACCCACAGCATCTCCTATGCAGAATCATGCTCTAGCTTTGTGGACAGCTGATATAGTCACTCAGGGTTAGGGTGAGTCCACCTAACACATGTGCAAGCGAAACTGGGTGCTCAGGCAGGTCATGGGTGCTTAGGGAAGGGAAAGCCCAGGAGGCCACTGCTCTCTTAAGTAGCATGATCTGTCAGTGCATTCCTAGTATAAAGAAAACTCGAACTGTCAGTAATGTATCTTTTTTTAAAAAAAATGTGTTTTAGTACAGGGTCTACAGGGTCTCATTATGTAGATCCAGTTTTCAGCCTCCCAAATGCTGGGTTTACAGGTTGTGTCACTATGCCCAGTCTCACTTGCCATCTCAGGATGTTCTGGGGCTGGGGCCAGCACAGGGAGGGGGCACTTTAGTCCACTGAGCTATCAGATTGGCCCAAAAAACGTCAACTTTGGCAAATTACATTTTCATATATTTCATGTCCATATTAGAGATTTATCTAAATTTCAAAATGCAACACAATGATTTATAATACCTTCCTTTGTGACTGACACCTTGTTGAGGTTATTTTTATAAAAAAAGAAATTTAAAATCAATTTTAAATCTCTTTCTTTGGGGGGAGGAATATATCATTCTCATTAGTCTAGAATATTATAATTAAAGAATATTTAACATTCATTTTTTTTTGGCAGAACCAGGGACTGAACTCAGGACCTTGCACTCATAAGGCAAGTGCTTATTCTACTGAGTTATCTCCCCAGGCCCAACATTACCTATTCTTAAGGCAAAATGTTTAGATTAAAAAGATACAGAAGCCCTTCATTAAAAAAAATGATATAAACACAAAATTTACATCTCTAATTAGCATAACTGCTTTATATTTTATTCAGATAATTTTCAGGAAAAATTTGGGGACTGATATTTTAACCAGGTTTTATGTATTTAACACAAAATTAAAACTCCATCCAATATACCGTACATAGATATTTATTATTTTCATGGTTCATATGTGCTAAATTCAACAATGGTACTAATCCATCTAACAAAACAAATTTAAAATGTTGTAAATATATATTTAAAGTCTCATAAAATGCCTACCTTTTACAAATTATTCCAGAATGTGAGTTTGACAAAGTATTTGCAATGGTGTTACGGTTTGTTTTAATTATCTTAATGATTATATATAATTTTCTGAATATTTTCTTAACTGAATACAATTAAAAGCTAAACTAAAAGATTTAGTCTAACATATTTAAGTTATGAAAACATTTTAGAATTCCTTATACAACCACCAACTGCACTACTAAAAATGCATAAAGAGTTTAATCATGGCTTATCTTGTCATTTTACAGCCACTTAAGTGTTGACCTACAAACACTTCTTGAGAGCACAAGACTGTTGTCTATGTAATTCCATCTACGTCCTTTTACCAGTCATGTCGATTATTTTGCATATATTCACTATATTAAGTCATATGATGACACTGTTAGTCCTAACTGTGATATAATGTATCATGAGGTTCAATGTCCAGATAAGAATCAACTCACAGCAAATCAACTATGAACCAACCTTCTGGGTACATATAACATATGGATAAGTGGTACCCACTAGGTGATATAGAACAAATTTGGAAAATGGATAAACTGAAATTAGTTTCTTCAAGCATGTACTAAGAAGATTAAAAATTCATTTCCAGTCAACCATAACCATCTCTATTACATATTAGAAAGATATTTCTGAAACTGAACAAAAACACAAGAGCTGCCATACTTTTCTTCAAAAATTGATCATAAGCATCAATATATTGATATTTATAACTACATAGCGCTAAGTCTCTCAAACATTCTTTGTGCTGAACCATGTCAAATATTTTACATTCATAATGTGCTACATAGTCATCATTATTCTCATAGCATAGTTCAGCACTCAGCACACAGACCCAGGTATAGAACACAGAATTCAACCTCAGCTTCCCAGAGCACACAGCTTGATGCTCTGACCCTCACACCAGATGCTGCAATCATGAGTGATGGAGCTATTCCAACTGCATGCTACTTTCAAATAATGATCCACCAAGTTAATCAAAAGGGATTCCCTGTTCAATATTTACCTGTTACTCATTGATAGCTGCTGTCTGCACAGCCATCTAGGATGTACAGAATGGAATCAGGAATACTGAGCTCAAACAGAACCTGAGTGCCTCACTGAAGTACCAAGCAGAATTGATGAAAGCAGAATTAAGCTGCTCTTGTAACCCCCTCCAACACTAAAGAGGTCTGTGTGAGTTCCACACCAGCAATGTGCTGAACCTTCCTGGATTGGAAAGCCAAATAAGTCTTAGATAGTAAGATGGATAAAAGGAACAACAAGCATACAAAAGAAAAAAAGAAGCAGAAGAAGGATGATATTAGGTATCAAAATACAAACATGGAGGAAAAATAGTAATTTCCTGTATTGGAGCAAAAAAAATAATATTCCCTCCTTGATGTGATCTCCTTGCTTTATGTACTAGAAAAGTCATATCTATCCTGAAAATGATTTTTCTCATTTTCATACACATTCAACATTTTAAGCTAAAAAAATAAGAAAACATTGATCTTTTTATGTGTTAGATATTCAAATGTTATTTGTCACTCTGTCAATCAAATGTACCCAGAAAGGTTACTGACCAGCCTCCACCATCACCTTTGAAGAGGTAATCAGACTGATCAAAATGCAATTCTGTGTGACTTTTCTAACCAACAGGAGAGCAAGGTTTACTATGGGACTTTATATACATCCGTTAACCAAGTACCATGACAGGGTTTGGACACAAGTGGCTAAGGACCATGTGGGAGGGAATCATTATGAAATTAAAAATTTCTTTTAACTAATTTTAATATTCATGTATACTGTACCTGAATATTTACTATGTAGCAGACATTTATTCAAAGCAGTCTATATCTACTAGTTCACTTAATCCCATGGAAAAGTCTGTGAGATACTACAATCATTTCACAATGGGAAAAAAGAGCTAATGAACTTGCTCAAGGTCTCCCAGAAAATAAGTGACAGAAATATGGTTAGAATACATTCAGCCTTACAACAAAGCTTGGCCATTTATACAATGCCTGAAATACTCTAGTTGTTTCAGCACTAATGAAATATGAGATTATCACTGGGCTTCAACAAGTATCTTTTCAAAAGTTTTTGGAGTAAATAAGTAAGATCTTTAAGAAATTCACAAATGTATGAAGATATTACACACACACACACACACACACACACACACATACACAACACACCCTCTTACCATTATACTTTTATAAATATGTGTCATACCTCATCCCTGTTTAAAAGCTCCTGAAAGGCATTAATTTGCATGTTTATTATTGAGCACTACCACATGTATGACATAAAACAAGTAATATGTTAACATTTAATCACAGCATCAACATTGACTTCACTCCCTTTTATACGCCCCTTCACATCCAATCTATCAGGAACTCTTGCTGCCTTTTCCTTCGTATATAGGGAAATCCAAATTCTTCTCACTGTCTTCACTTCTATCCCTTTTGCATAAGCCACCTTGACTATGGCACAAGTGTCCAAGCTGTACCTCTTGCTTCCACACACATGCAACTGCAGCCAAACTGAGTCTAAGGATCTCACAGTGAGACCCCACTACCCTCACGTCAGAATCCTAAAAGGTTCCATTTCAGTAGAAGAGCTCTCCACTGTATCTGGCCACCCAGCATGGTGTGATGCCATCTGCCTGTCCTGGTTCCTGCCACTGTCCTCTTCACTGGTCTCCCTGATGTTGAGCAGCACAACACTAGTGCAGCAGCAGTTGTGGCACTTGGTCATTTTCGCTGGAGCACTTTTCTCTGCTTATCTGAATGCCTCATTCCCTTACATCTTTAGTCTTGGCAGAAATGTCATTGTTCTAATGCAGCCTAACCTATAATCACCATAAGTGATCTACCTTCACTCCAGCACTCCTAATTCCTTCCAAATTCCTATTTTGTTTCATAGCACCAGCCATCCTCTAACAGTACATTTCTTCTCTTTTGACTTTTCCCCTTTCATTTCAGGAGACTAACTTCACTCAAGCCTTTAATATATTCCAAGTCCCTTTTTATTTTATTTCATTTCATTTTTTTTTTTTTTTTTTTTTTGGCAGAGCCTAGGATGGAACTCAGGCCCTTGCACTTGCCAGGCAAACAAATATTCTACTGAGCTCCCCAAGTCTCTTTTTAAGCATTTTTCTTCTGAAACATCATCTCACTGCATTGCTAAATTCCCTGGCCTGGATTCTAACTTTCAGTCTTCCTGTCTTGGCTTCTCAGAGTGCTGGTATTACGAGCATGCACTACCACACCAAGCTGTTTTTCTTCAATTTAATGTTTATTGTTTATTTCCTGTTTCCAATGCTGCCCAACATTAATGATGAAGATTTTGGTCTTTCTTTACTGATATGTCCAAAACAATAGTTCCTTGTTATAGAAAGTAGCCAATTAATGTGTTAACAGTAAGAAAAATCATACTAGCTAAAAACTAGTTCAGAGGCTTTACAGAAAAGCAAACCAAGGTGATAGATTTGTACTAAACTGGCGATGGGTTTCATGGAAAGAGGCAAAGCACATATGCTTCAGAATGTTGGGAAGAGAGTCTGAAAGGGAGACTGGGACAATGAGTTAAGATTATAGACACCATACTGTGAGAAGGAGCAGTCAATGACTCTGAGGAAGGAACCAGGTTAGAAATAGTGTTCTAATAGTCTTACTGCCTTATCTGACCAGTCTCCACATTCACCTTTGAAGAGGTAATCAGACTAATCAAAATGCAATTCTCTGTGACTTTTCTTACCAACAACAAGAGAGCAAGTATGGTAACTATAACATAGTCCATAAAAAAGTTTCTGGCTTTCCACCACAGCAACCATTGAAGAAGAGTAGCCACAGCCCTCCGCTATCCCATGGCCGTGGGCCTCAATAAGGGCCACAAGGTGACTAAGAATGTGAGCAAGCCGCATCGCAGACGTCTCACCAAACACACCAAGTTTGTGCGAGACATGATCCGGGAGGTGTGTGGCTTCGCCCCCTATGAGCGCCGCGCCATGGAGCTGCTCAAGGTCTCCAAGGACAAGCGTGCCCTCAAGTTCATCAAGAAAAGGGTGGGGACGCACATCCACGCCAAGAGGAAGCGTGAGGAGCTGAGCAACGTACTGGCCGCCACGAGGAAGGCAGCTGCCAAGAAGGACTGAGCCCCTCTGGAATAAAGCTTTGCAGAAAAGAAGAAAAAAGAAAGAAAAAGAAAAAAAAAAAGTTCCTGCATGCCTTACCATGGCACTGTGTCTACAGTAGGAATCAAGTATTTATTCATCTGAAGCAAAGTGAACAAGGAAGAAACTAAGATTAACTAGGAGACTGAAACAACAGAGACATGAAATAATCACTTGAACTGAGGACAGGCAAAAGCAAAGGAAGTAGCTTTAGAAGAAATCATGCCAAAAATGAGCTACTGGGACAAGAAAAAGAATAAAAGATGATTCCAAGAATGAGTCTGAATGACTATACACATGAAAATAAGAGCTGGGGTTATAGCTCAGTTACAAGGCTTTTCCAGCATCCACGAGGTGCCAGTTTCAATTCCCCGCACTTTCAACAATAAAGGTAAAACAACTGCAAAGGAATAGATGAATTTTCTGGGAAGATGCTAGGTTCTGTTTTGGAAGAATGGCTGACAATCCTGGAGAAGACCTACATGGGGTACAAGAAAGGTCTTGATTTGCAGACCAGCCACATCTCAGCACAACTGTGATTACAGGATTTGGGTTTTTCCATGTAGAATGGAGGCAAAGCAGTTCATTGGTTGTTCTGAGGATTAACTGGGAATTTCTACAGATATGCTAGCCAATTTGTAGTTGTCACATGTTGAAAGTGAAATAAAGTAGAACACATGTAGAAATGTGAGTAGTTTGAAAACACCAAAACTAGAGTTTGACAAGTGTTAGGAACTGAGATAAAAATTTAAAAATTTATTCAGTTCTGTGGAATAACTGCAGTGTCAGGGCAGTTATTTTTACGGGGGAGACCCCACTGCCTCAACCTGGAATTTGTGCAGTTTTACACTCAAAGGACTCTGGCTCTTTAAATGATGAACATTCAACATAACAAACCCCATTCCTCATTTTTGGGGTCTTACTCTTTTGTGAAAATTGAGTCTAGTAAAGCACCAATAAGACGATGGATGAACACAGTAAAGTACCAGCCAGTTCCAAAGGATCATGTCATTCAGCTAAAATGGGATGGATGACTGGGTCAAAAAGACCTGATTTGGCCTCTTATATACATAGCAAGCAGATTATACCTTCTTATCCATGTGACCTGAGCAACTCACTTAAGCTCTCTGAGCCTTTCTCTCAAATGCAAAATAATTATACTGTCCACTTTAAAAAGGGTTTCTGGGTCGATTACAATAGTAACTGAAGGACACAGGACACCATATTTGGAATACAATATTATTTTTTCAGATTTCAGTCTTATCTGTGCTCCTGCAGATGGAAAACCAGAAAATACACACAGAAACAGTGAAACTGCAACATAACTTCACTGTCATGAATTAAAGTTTCCTTTGTTCCCAGAAGTATGAACTTGGTCTTACAGTAAAAAACCTGGCCAAGAGGAGGATTTCCTTCAGATAACAGACTAAATGCAGTGATGCTCACCTCCTCTGTGTCTCAGAACCTTGACTTATGATGACACTGTGAATCCAGCAAACATTTGTCTCCTGCAGATCTCTTGCGAACAGACCCAATTAAACTATCACTGGTGCAAGCGAACCAATTGTGGCACCAGACCCTTGTAAAATATACCCTACCTAAAACGTGCTGGCCCACAATTTTAGTTTCTTAGTCTTCTCCTCCTCGAGACAGTTCAAAGGTACTATGATAATTTTTTTAATTCAGAATTCTTTATTTCTGCCAGCCTCATATAAACTGTTACTAGCTCTGGGCAAGCAGCATTCACAAAACAGGGGAAACAATCTTGCTCTCAGACAAATTTATTGATCATGAATTTTACAGGAGCTCAGAAATACTCTAATTCTCCCCTTCAGTTCCCACAAGATGCATATCCAAACCTCTTCTTATAAAAATGTCATGAGATAAATCCCACCACTTACACTGAAAGTAACTCAAGATTTGGGAAACTAGATGAATTTCACCAAGGAATAAAAATCGGAGATGCCACTTCCTACTTCCCCCTTAGAAGCTATCACGGAGTATAGCAGCCCATGGAGGAGCATGCTGCTTCCCCTAGAAAATGGAAGAAAATCCCCCTGAAGTCAGAAAAAAAAATTTTTTTCAACCAGGAGATACAGATGATACCTAAAGTACATGAGAAGAGAGGCCTTGTGCCTGATGAAGCCAAGTTAATTTGATCTCATCTTTAAAACAATTTTGTTAATGAACTTGAGAGAGGAACTGTTAAGCTTTGCGTCTAGAAGTCCTCCCAAAGACCCATGCAGTCATGGAGGCAGGCTGGAGAGTTTGTGACTACACATGATGTGAGGGAGCCTACACATGATGTGAGGACGAGATTTGTTCTTTCTGCTACTCTCCCTTTTTCCTCTTGTTGCCACCATGAACCGTTGCCCTTCTACCACGCCTCCCTGCCTTGGAGCCAGCTGTTTACGGGCAGAAAATTCCACAAACTGTGAGGTAAATAAACCTTTCCTTTCTTAAATTGGGTTGTTGGATATTTTGTCTCAGCAACAGAAGAAAAGTGACCAAGACAGCAACCATAAAGAAGAATCATTAAAAATATTGTGTCCCTCTTCATTTCAAGGCCAAAGTATGCAAGCAGCTATAATTCGCTTTGAATAACCAATAGGCAATAACCAAAACTAATGGTTCAGTTACAAAAGTTTATGTTGGTTGAAATATAAGTAGTGAGGCTCGTTTGTAAGAGAAATCAGCCTCTCTCTCTAGTAGCACATAAGCACAGGCACAGTGTTGCCTAGGGATCTTTTACAGTGGGGGCAAAATAAAGGAATGAAAATTAGGTTTTAAATAAGATTCAGTGACAGTCTATTTAGTGACATAAACCTCAAGCACCCAATTCTAAAGAATTTGCAAAGTGATAAGAAACACAGAAATGACTCAAGTTTGCCAATGAAAAAAATCACCCCAGAATGTTTTCTTTTACATGCTGGTCATTGAAGAAAAACCCTCAAAGGACCCAACCCTCTCTGTTTTGAGAACTAGTTTGAAACATCTCAATGCTTAATGCAGTAAATAGAATTATATTTTTAAGCAACCTAGAGGAATGATGTGTAAGAGAATGAGTATTGTAAAGAGGCCAGAAAACTTTTATCACTTTATGATTCCTTCCTTACATGCATATATTCTGATTATAGTCATATGTTTCTATAACCCACCACACCCTTCTCACTAGCTTCATCCATAATTTGAAAAACTATTTGTGTATGTAAATGATTTTACTATATCCCAGGTTTTAATAATATTTAACTTGTAAGAAAAGACTTTTCTGTTCAAAATCTTACATAGTTTCTTACTAGAGAAATTCAAATTCAAGTAACAAGTAAATCCTACTCAAAAAATAAACTAGTAAAAACATATGCCGCATCAAAAAGATATCTGTGAAGAGCCATAGCCACATTTCTATGTGGAAGTGAGGTATGCAACGTTTACTTATGCTAAAAAATGTTGGCTTTAGAAATTTCCCAACTCAGCTACTTGGGGTTGGATTTATAAGAAATTTTCATGGGGCCAGCCACATAGTTTAGTGGATTAAAGCACCTGCAAGCAGGTGCAGGGACCTAGGGTTCGATCCCCGGGCCTGCCATGCCAGCCCTACCCCATGGTCACACTGAGACATCGACTGAGACTGGGTGTGGTGACGCATGCCTATATTCCCAGCATTTGGGAGTCTGTAAACAAAAGAAGCACTGTGAGTCCGATCCAGTAGTGAGACCAGAAACACCCTTCTCTAAGATACAGACAAAATAAATAAATATATAAAAATCCTTTTTAAACAAAGAAAGAAATTTTCATATAAATATGAATGAATACACATATACAAAAGCTGACAGGCATATAAATACATAAAATCATACAGAAGGATGAAAAGATAGAAACCAAATTATTAACAATGGTAATCTACAGAATCACAAAAAAATATTGGTCTTTGCTTTATGCCAACCTAGATTTTCTAAATGTTTTATAATTAAAATGTATTGTATCTATATTATTAAAAGAGCAACTCCAGGAGAACAGCGCGAAATGTCATAGACTAGGTAATCCAGGAATCTGTTCGCCACCCAGGGACAGACTTTGGGCCTAATAAGCACTAAGAATATTCCCTCAGCACAAATGGCATGCCCGTCATCACCACTCTGTGCTCCAGGCAGCCACAAACCCAAGGCCATTTACCGAACAGAGCACAGAGAATTTCCAGAATCCACAGAAAGACGTAGGAAAAAAAAAGTTCTAATTAGGATAAAGTTAAAGCCATAATTTGATCCCTTTGTTGTTAATAATACTGCTAAGAAAAAACAAAGACTATTAAGGGAAGTGTATTCATTTTTTTTTGAGACAGGGTCTCACTATGAAGTTCAGGCTGGCCTTAAGCTCACTTTGTAGCTCAGGCTTGTCTCGAACTCACAACAATCCTCCTGCCTCAGCCTCCCAAGTGCTGGGATTACAGGCATGCACCACCACGCCCGGCTGGGAAGTGTATTCATTATGTATCTTTTCATTAAAAGAAATAAATCCTGGTATATGCTTTTTCCTATTGTAAAAATAGCATGTATATTATTTTTAATAATAAAAATTTTTATCATAAGCAGCTTTTTTCTACATTTTATGAACTTCTAATATGGATTTTTTTAATTTTCTAAAACTATGAAATCAGTTTTTTTAAAATTCCTGAATGTTCAGTAAAATTTCAGAACTATCCCTTTAATGTAATACTATACTTTAATTCCTATAAAAATGGGGTTTCTCTCATATCACACGACAGACAGTAATACGTAAAAAATAACACGTTTCAGAGCAAATTTTCTTTGGAACTTTAACATCTCTATAATCACAATGGCTTACCTCATTGGAGGTTAAAAGTCTGTGTTTTGAGCACATGACCAAAGTACTACTCATTATGAATACATGGTAAGCAGCTAATAAGTTTTTAAAAAATATTTCCTTATCTTTCCTTTTATTTTTCCTTTCCTTTCCTTTTCTTTTCTGTTTTGTTCTTTTCTTTCTGTGTACATTCTTGGGATTGAACCTAGGGCTGTGTCTTTAGACCTCAGGATCTGAAGTCAGACAGCCTGGGGTGCAGTGCAAAAGTCAGCAAACGCTTTTTAAATAGACACGTTGTATTTGGGGCTTTGGAGGCCATGTAGTCTGTCACAAAAAATCAGGTGGGCCCGTGCTGTAGGAAACAAGTCATAAATAATACATAAATGAATGGGTGTGGGCATGTTCTAATAAAATATTATCTGTAGAGTACAAAAAAAGGCTTCATTTGGCTAGGGGGCCAGAGCTTGGTGATGCTATTCAAATTTCACTGCATCCTACCTTCTTTCACCTGGAGTGAGTTTTTTTCAGTCTATAAGCCTGTTGTCCTAGCATTTAAATGCTGGTAATAATCATGTCTAGTGCTGAAGTTCATCATAAGGATTTTTTTTTAATGTATGTTAAGCCCTCATCCACTGACAGATATCTGTCTGTGGTCAAGATCAATGTTTATCTTCTCGTGCAATTTTTTAAAGAGAATAAAAACAAAAATCATTAGAACTGAAACATAATTTCAAAACAAATTCTAAGGTGTCATTTTCATCATCACCCTGATCCTCAAAACAAGCTATTAGAGAGGAATTTTTACTACCATCATAGAGAGGAGAAAAAGATGCTTAAAGATTTAAGTAACACTGTGTCTATCTCACATCTAATAGATAAGTGTGGGGAGACAATCAAATCAGATCCATTTTCAAGAAATATATGCATCTCTAATAATGGACAAATACTTACCGCATGGATTTGTGTATCTTAACACAGTTTGGCCACAATAAAAAATAAACCATGATTCTGTCATTTTGACGCATAAACTAACTCCATATATTCAGTAAAGGCACATTTATAAACTCAGCACATAAAATAAGCTGTTCTTAAGGTGAAGAAAACTAATTAAAACTATAGTTTATGTGCTACTCTAAATCTGCCATATTATTTTAAAATTCTAAGCTCAAGCACACTAGTATCTACACTTCTTTCTCTGAAACCACCTGTTAAGAGATTCTGAACACTGTAGATCAACAGGTTGTCTACAAAAGGTTCACTGTAGCTCTGTTCCTCTCCCCTTGACCTTTACTTTCTGTTCTCAAGTTTTCTTGAGTGCTGATACATACAGCAGGTGAATCACTAGCCAATTATTTTCAAAACTCTAGGCAGATGCTTCTCTCATAATGAAAATATACACTCTGGTGAAGCCAATTAATAGTCTTTCATTCTAAATCACACTGCCTGCACCTATCCAATTTTACTCTCTGGCATTTGTGTATCTTAAATTACAAATGCTCTGTGAGGAGAAAGGCAAGCATTGAACTCCTCAAGGCAGCCAAAGCAACCAAGTCACAGGCAGATCATCTGTAGGCTCCCATTGGGAGAGCTTGCCAACATATTTATAAGTGTAAAATAGCTTCAAACTAACAAACAGCACAGTTTCACATTTATCCTTGCAAAGAACACTGCATGAAATTTAAAACAATGAGAAGACAAGTGATGGCCCCCTCCCAGGGCAGTATGTCTGCCTGAGGTCTAACCTGCCTCCAACGCAATTCACTAGACAGTCTGTGCCATGCTTTTGTTTCTTGACAAATCACAAGAGTGGGATATGCTGCCTTCATTCACCCTTCCTCTCCAATATCACCTCCTCCCTCATGATATTTGCAACTTGTTACGCCAGAACTACCTGTGTTTTAGCCCAAATCACTACCTCGAGTATCCTTTCCCAAAATCTGTGTCTCCTCCAATCATAAGGACTTGGGGTTCTGTCCTATTGAAATTGATCCCTTTGTTCTTTCTATCTTTCCATGGTTGGCTCTTATCTCTCTTTCATGCAAAACCACAATTACTTGTTAATAGCTTAGTTTTCTAGGTTTAAAAAGGGCAGTTTTCTATCTCACCTCTGAATGAATATGTCAGTATATAGCTTACATAGAATAGCATCTGACCCTTGGGTAATACTAAAATATATGTTAAATAACTAAATTAATTCTAAGCTACTCTGGAACAAGCCAAAATAATATACTTTATGTTAATCTTTTGGGTTTTTTTGTACCAGGGATCAAACTCAGGACCTTGCACTTGCCAAGCAGGTGCTTATGCCACTGAGCTATATCCCCAGCCCTAATATACTTTAATGTTATTCATTTTACCAACATCTTCCACATTAAGCAATTTTACAAAGTCATTGATGTGGTGCTCAATAAAGTACAAGAAACCACTAGAACCATGCTGATGTCTGAAAGGCAGAATGTGAAAATTAGAATTCATCTGATATTGAAAGGCTTAAGCAGTTCTTGCTATAATGTCTGCTCACCATGAAGACTGTATTATAGATCTTTATTAAGTTCACTGTGTATTTATGTTTTGTTTTGTTTTTTGAGACAGGGTCTCTCTGCATAGTTCAGGCTGTCCCTGAACTCACCACATAGCCCAGGATGGCCTCAAGACTGTGGCAATCCTCCAGCCTCAGCCTCCTGAGGGCTGGGATTATATGCATGCACCACCATACCCTTCCAATCCTTTCCTGGATTCATTCTTTACTGATACAAACAAAACTTCCACAAATTAGTCTAATATGAAGGGGGCATAACAGCAACCAATCAGGTTATGAATCAATCATTTACTCACAACCAGTGAATGAATTTGCTACTGCTGCTGGTGTTCTCTGACCTTTCCGTCTCTGCAACATGCATGACTATCTGCTCCCCCACCCCTCACAGCCTGTTTAATTAGGATACATAGGAAAACCATCCAGACTCTGGCACAGTACAGTTGGCACCACAAGCTCCTTCACTCACTAACCTCTTCCCAAAATCTTGTCAGTGCCTTCGCTGTTTCCAATAACAATATGCTCATTTCAAGTCCCACGCTCCTTAGCTACTCATAGTTTTAATGCTATGGGGAGTAGAATGCCCAAATTTGGGTTATTTTAGAGAAACAAAGAAACTATATTCCCTCCAGCCCTGTATTAATTTCTCTAAGCCTTGCCATGGTGTCTGAAATCACTGTACTGAAATCACTGCATTGATGAAGACCTATTTTCTCCCTTGAATTTGTTCACTTGAAGTTGCTTATTAAAATGCAAATAGTTCTGGTAAGAGTAGCATTATCAGCTGACAACACCTGATCTGCAATGATGGTTAAGGACTATAATGCCCCGTGCATATGAGGCCCAGACTGGAAGCACTAGCCAGGTATCCAGGTGAAATGAATTTTACAAGAAAAGGGGGGGGACTTGGGAGAGACAAGACAGTTAAACCAAGATAACTTACACCTTTGCCTGTGGGCCTCTTCTGCTTTAGACGACAACTGTGCAACTCAATTACAAGCACACTCTCAATTGGGGGTTCTGATTCTTAGCTGTGCTTTGTTTTAAATAGGTAATGCAGCATCTACAGTAATGGCACATTATACTCAGGTACAATAATTGATTTCAGTTTTCTTCTGCACTAAGAGGTGACTGTTTTAAATAATGGTGAAATGATTATTCTTGTGCACAGCTTTAAGAATACCCAGTCTAAGGGTCAGGGAGATGGCTCAGTAGAAAAAGCACTTCCCTGGCAAGCACAGGGGCTTGAGTTCAATCCCTGGTTTTGTAAAAGAAAAAAAAATAAAGAAAGAACACCCAATCTTGGGGCTGGGGAGATGGCTCAGTGGAATAAGTGCTTCCCTGGTAAGTGTGAAAGCCTGAGTTCAATCCCCGGTTCTGCCAAAAAAAAAAAAAAAAAAAAAAATTAAAAAAGAACACCCAATCTTAATCCCATACCAGTGTAGTGTCCAATTCTATAACTGAATTCCAACTTAAACTCCCAGGCTCAATCGACCCCCACCTATTCTTCTCACTGTCAAATATCTCAAGAAACACCACTGATACTGTATGGGTTTATTAATTACAATTATCTCTCAATTATCTCTCTACTCCATGTAAGTTCTTTTCTTAACTCACCAAGTATTTTCTTGATATAAAAATAAAATTCCAGGCTGGGGAGATAGCCTGTCCATCTAAGCACCTGCCTGGCAAGCACAAGGACGCGAGTTAGATCCCTGATACTATATGCCATGCCAGCCCTGAAAACCAAGTATAGTGGTGAATGCCTCTAACCCCAGTGTTGCAGAGGCTGAGGCAGAATCACTATGAGTCTGAACTCACAGTGAGACCCTGTATCAAATAAATAATTGTTAAATTAAAAATAAAATAAAAATAAAATTCCAAGTCATAGTTAAAAAAGGGGGTATTTTTCTCTTTTTTCAAATTCTCTATATGTTACATTTATATGTGAAAACAGAAACAAATAAGGCTGACAACTGTCTCAATGTAGAAAGAACCTGAGCATCTCGCAATCATATTCACTACTTCAGATATTCACTAAATTCAGACAAATTATTATAAACTATAAAACAAATTAACTGGAAGGATAAGATGTTCACAAATTTGAGCCCAGTACAGAAAACTTAGCAAGACCTTGTCTCAGAACAAAATCTGAGAAGGCGGAGGGTTCAATGCAAAAGTGTAAAGACCAAGGGTTCAATCCCTAACCACCCCATGCATGTGCGCGCGCGCACACACACACACACACACACGGATAGTTTAAAAAGCAAGGGACCTTGAACTTTGGCAAAATGGATTCTTAGCTGAAAACAATAAGATTTGTAAAATATTTACACTACTCTTTTTTTTTTTAAATGTATTTGGTACAGGGTCTCACAATGCAACTCAGACTCGTACTGATCCTCTTGTTTTCAGCCTTCCCAGAGATAGAATCACAAGCGTGTGCCACCACACCTGGACTCAGTGGCTGGCTCAGAGTGCCTGGGGCAGGGCAGGCATGGCATGTGGTGCCAGGGATTGAATCTTGGTCCCTACACTTGTGTAAGTAGGAGCTTAGTCTGCTGAGCTATCTCACTGGCCAAACACTACCCTTTCTTTCTCTCTTTCTTTCTTTCTTTCTTTCTTTCTTTCTTTCTTTCTTTCTTTCTTTCTTTCTTTCTTTCTTTTTTTCTTTCTTTCTTTCTTTCTTTCTTTCCTTCTCTCTCTGTCTCTCTCTGTCTGTCTGTCTGTCTGTCTGTCTCTCTCTCTCTCTCTCTCTCTCTCTCTGTATTTAGTTGTTGCAGGGTCTTACTGCACAGCTCAGACTCACGGTGATCCTCCTGCTTTCAGCCTCCCCAGCACTGGGATTATAGGTGTGTGCCACCATGTCATGACTGTGGCTGGCTCTGCCTGCCCTGTGGGTGGAGCTGGCAAGGCATGTGGTGCCAGGGATTGAACTGTGGTCCCTGAGCTTGCCTAAACAGGTGCTTTAGTCTGCTGAGCTAGTCATTTTTTTTTTTTTTTTTTTTTTTTTTTTTTTGCAGAACTGGGGATTTGCGTTTGCCAGGGAAGCACTTACTCTACTGAGCCATCTCCCTGGCCGCCCACCAGTCATTTTTAGAAGACTATTATTTCTATTATTTTCCAAAACTGTATTATTACTTCAAGTTTTAAATTGGAAATTTAATAAGCATTAAATATGTTTAGACTAACTATTGCCTTTATCTTTAAGTAATAAATTATAGATCTTTTGAAATAACTGACAGGTTTTTATTTCTATCTGCTTTAAATTTTTTATTACAGAAACAACTGTCTAATCATTCTAATAACTACCAATAAAAATTTAAATGCAATGTATAATGTTCTAATGTAAGAATTCACAATGATGACAAAAACCACAGAATTATAGTTGGAAGGCACATGAGCAATGATACACTATTAAATTTTAACAACAAGTTTTGGGGGGTATAGGTCCTTGATTTGCAGCATTTTTAAATTTCCATAATGCAAATACTTTTTCTCACTTCCCATTACTAACACAAGGTCACCAATCACAAAGACATAGGTGAAAACAACTGCCTCTCATAAAACTTCCCAACTTGATTCCAACATTCCACTGGGTCTGAGAAGCTAAAGCCTTCCCACAGAACTATTTTTTTTTTTTGTCTTTTTTTTTTTTTTTGAGGCAGGGTCTCACTATGCAGCTCAGGCTGGCCTTAAGCTCACTTTGTAGCTCAGGCTGGTCTCGAACTCACAACAATCCTCCTACCTCAGCCTCCCGAGTGCTGGGATTACAGGCCTGCGCCACCACGCCCGGCTCCAGAACTATTTTTGTCTTTATAATCTATTGCCTACTGAAGACATAATGATATAACTGTACAGTATATGTTAATAAACTTATCTACACAATCCTCAATTATAATGGCTCCCATCCTTTTTTGGATATTAGACAATGGGAAACACCTCATGACCTTATAACCCCTATCCATGGCCTAATGTCCACATTCATAAGCCGATAAAACTAAAACAGCCTTACAAAATAAACCACTCTTACTACCCACAAGATATTAAAATCTTCTAATTTTTGAATTCTGATCTTGATCCACTAAATTGAATTTATATCAACTGATTTGGATGGTGACCCAGAATTTGAAAAATAGTGCTGCAATAGACTATAAACTTGATGAAGAGAGGATTACACATCACTTTCTGTATCTACTCCTACATCTAGCAGTAATTATTGGTCCAAGGAGGTTAAGTAACTTCTTTAAAGTTGTAACTAATATAGTTTACATACAATCTCCCCAGGCAAGTGATAACACACACCACAGAACTGGAATATTTATGGCTCAAAGCTAACAGCAGGCTTCCAAGACAGCCTCTCCTTTATCAGAAAATAACAAAGAATATTATGTAAAACTCTACCTACCCCATCATTGGTGAAAGTTTAGCCTTTAATCCAGTAAGGCCATGCAATCCTCTTTTGCTTAGATTATCTATCTAGTGTTCATTTCTCTATTGTTGATAATATGCATCCTCCAGAGTTGAAAAGAGATTCATCATATTTATAAAACATCTTTAATACTTTACAGAGAAAAGCCACATAAAACCAATTAATAATAAACATATTATATGGAATAAACCAACCATGAATATGGTACACATTTATACCAGCTTTTTAACAAACAAAAGCCAGAGACTTAGTTGAAGAAAATACTCACTTGGGAAAATAAAATCTGAGTCCATGGCCTTTTCTATTCAGTGTGCTTGTACACCACATACTTTTTTATAGGTGCTATGAAATGTACACTATAGTTTCAGGACAATTCAGATAAGCATCTTCACTAAAAATACACAACACCATTAATCATCTCAGTGACAGTGCTCCAATTTAACATGTTGGGGATTTCTTCCCCTTCTTCATCATTTATTTGCCAATATTTCCTTGTTATGAATATCCCCCTAGTGACTTTCCCTGGCAGTCACAGCTGTGCTGCCTACTGTATCTACCTTGACTACAAATAACACCAATTCTTTTTCAAAAGCAAACCCTTGAGATTATTTCTGTTAGAAAAACCTTAGAATGAACCAAACTCCTATATTAGTAGCTGTATTCAAGCTACTTACTTTAAAGCTGACCAAACTCATCCATTAAGCAGTCATTTCACACCTATGAAACTGGCTTAGCTACAATGACCAACACTTGACTGCTGATGACCAATTACTTGAACAGTCAACAATCAACTGCTGTTTTAATACCAGTCCTTACAGGACCCTCTTCCTTTACAGCAAAAGGCTTATTTGAAATCTCCATGAATCACAGCAAATTACAGAAATCAGACCACCAATAGCACCATGTATGGCTCACAAATAATAATTAGAAATAATTTTGAATTATAATCGCAGTAGTTCTGATGAAGAGAGCATATCTAGGTAATCGAATTTCAACACATAAATCCAGAGATAAACACACAGACAAGTGAATGATATAATATTCAACTAAACCATGCCAGGCAGGAAACTGGCCCAGCTTCATCCAGGGTCCATTCTGTGGCCATTTCAGAGTGGCCCTTCACAGCCATCAGCACCTCTTGATCATTTTAAGTGGAAACCATGGAAAAGGAATTGTTCTACCCTCCCCCTGTTGGAGGAATAATCAAAGTAGAACTCACCAGCCTGTATTCCAAAATCAACTTTGTACAGCAGAACTAGAGTAAAGAACAAAAATATACCAAAATGTATTTTCAAGGTATAATCAGAAAGAGTATAGTGGATTTTACCTACATTCCTTTACATTTATTATAAGAGAATTAAAATGGTAAAGTCACTTCAGACAATGTTTCTTAACTTTTCTGGAAGATTCCAAATGGTCTAATGTTTAAAAGAAAATAATAAAAACTTTCTTCATAACACAAGCAATAGAAGGCAAGCCCCAATATATTAAATGCCATTTCCTTCCCAGAGCTGTGTTTACTTCAGTGATAATAATAACACCTCCTTACCAAAAGTGCACATTCTGTTAAGTAATGGACAAAGCAAATGGCAGCAAAGACAGAGGAATCAACTTCAATTTTACTGTCCTTTAAGGTACATAGTAATTAGCTGCAAAGCTCTGAAATCTTAGCTAGCATGTTAAGTCTGCTACATGACAGTATAATTTGACTTCTTAAAGGATTATGCAAATTACAACTCATCATTCCATTACAGGATTGAAAAAAAGTGACAGCTAATTTATACATAACACACCTTTCAAATCCCTAAGATGCGTGGCACCTGTGCAATGTATTTTGCCGAGAATTTTCTTGCATATAAGTACTTGTTTATTGCAATATAAAGAAGCTTACCTAAGAGCTTTAATATATTCATGTGAAAAACCCTTTTAGACCACAATTTTAAAAGAATAAACATTTTTTTCAGTTTTGATTTC
>PVKA01010491.1:25000-64233 GCA_004027165.1 Ctenomys sociabilis
GAGGGTAACTTGGAAAGTATTTGAACATCTATTCCAATTATACTCCAGTGAATCAGACACAAGGGAAATAATTAGATGGGCCTCTTTTCTACCCCTCAGTCCTTTTATCTCTTTGAGGGTCCTTGTATTTGTCCATTTGTTGGGAGGCAGGCCCAAGTCGTGTTCAGGAGCCCATGATTTGGAACCAAATACTAGACAGCTATGAAAAAATTTGACATCTTCAGGGACTATAGTGAATGTAAGAACACGTTCCAGTGCAAAATGCCTACCATCACTACCATCTGTGCTATCATGCATCAGTCCCTAAAGTGCAGATCAAACTAGGAGCAACTTCTTGGAATCAAGGCTACACTAAAAGAATTATATGAACATGAATTAGGTTATGATAACTAGTCTTTAGGAAGAATAATTTACCTTTATATAATTCCTGACAACCTTGAGATTGATTTGCACAACAGCCACGAATTGTATTAGTATGTTAAATTTAAAATGAGGAAACTAAGATTTAAAGTGTGTAAGTCATCTAACTAATAAATGAACTAATACATACATAAAGCCTGGTTTCTACATAAGCTCTTTTGACCAAAAGTTCATAGTTTCTTGGTGTTTTTTGCTTGTTTCCAAACAAGAGCAAACTTTCTAAAAGAGCTCCTCACAAAGTAGATTTTACCGTAATGAAAATCTATCTGCAATGTAAATAATCACCTATAAATTATTCCTATTTCCTAATTTTTTTTCATTAATACAGAGTGCTCTATATAATAAATTCCAGACGGCCAACTTTCAGAGCAGAAGAAACACCTAGGAAGAACTTGTTCTTTCACGGAAGAAATTAAACTCAGAAAGGTCAAGATGCATGCCAGACTGCACCCTGAGAAGTATAGAGCTGGATATAGGTGCAAACACTGTAAGCATTTCAAGGCAACCTCCTTCATATTTCAGGACACTATTAGGAAGTACTCAGGCAAAACATTTCTGTGCTTAACAAATCTCACCATTCACATAGGAAGGTCTTCCTAATCATTCTCTACTGACCTGTTTTTATTCTTAAGAATTTTATGTTATGCTTTCTCCTTCTTTTGAGAACAATTGCATAACCAAAGCTTATCAGAAATAGATGCAAATCGTTTAACAGCTCTGGATATGTAAGTTAAGATTCACTCAAATTCTATACCCTGATGTTAAGGTCTCTGGTGACTATGCAGTTTCTTCAAAACACTGTCCTGTGCCATGTAAGCAAAGACAGCAGCATGTACAATGGGGATTTGGGTTTTATGGGGGTGATTGGCACAATTATTATAGATGGACAGACTGGATAGATACAGACATATCAAAATACATAGTGAATTTTTTAAGTTTCTAAAAGTCCATTATACAAAAAGACACACTGCCATTGATCTCTGTCAAAGTACTTCCCTTTGTTCTAAACACATTTATTCCACCACTCTTATCACTCTCTCCACCTGCTCTGAAAGTGCTCCTTCGTGAACGCCTTTGCGAGGTGTGATCAGCAATGGAGTAAATGCTGCGCTGAGTGCCACCCAATGGGAAAGCGGGCTCATAAAACATTACGGTATGTCTCCACCCTCCTTATTTACTGGATCTCGCACCCCACAACTTCTGGCTATTTCCCAAAGTTAAACTGGCTATTAAAGACAAGCATTTTGAATTGGTTCAGGACACTGAGGAAAGCACAACAGCACAAAGGAAGACATGAATAAAGATTTCTAGAACCACTTCAGAAAGTGGCAAGAACAATGGGTTAAGTTCTAGATAGCCAAAGCCAGAGGCAGTATTCTCAGGAAGATTAATGGCTATGTGTCTTCTACTGTCATTAATATTTTAAAATTTAAACGTTCTCTCCATTTTTTAATTATGTATAGTACATACATGTATGTACACACACAAACACACATATTTGGGATTGATCCCAAGGGCCTTGTGCATGCTAGGAAAGTAGTCTACCTCTACAATACATCTCTAGCTCCACAATCTTCCAGGTAGCACATTTAGATCTAGCCTATAATTCCTTCCTTCCCTCATCCTCCACTAGCAAAAACTTACCAAGCATTTTGAAATTTGACTCTGACATACCCAGACATGTTCATCTCTCCTTTTATTTTATTTTATTTATTAATGTATTTAGTCCAGGGTCTCACTATGCAGCTCAGACCCATAGTGATCCTCTTGTGTTCAGCCTCCCCAGTACTGGGATTACAGGCATGAACCACCATGCCCAGACTCAGTGGTCAGATCAAACCCAGGAGCCTGTATTTGCCTAAGCAGGGGCTTAGTCTGCTGAGTTATCTTGCCAGCCCAAGGTCACCTCTCTTAACTACATTCATATTCCTACTTCAGATAAGTTGCCTTATTCAAATCATTACCTTATCTACTTTATTTTTTAAATGTATTTAGTACACAGTGTAAAGGGTCTCACTATATGGATCAGACCCATAGTAATTCTCTTCAGCATCCCAAGCACTGGGATTACAGGAGCATGTATCCATCACCCTTTCAGCTTGCCCCGGAGGCAGGGACGGCATGGCAAGGTGGGGACTGAAACATGTCCCTGCAGCTGCCCAAGCAGGTGCTTTAATTTGCTATGCCATCTGGTCGGCCCTTACTTTATCTACTTGAAACTCATCTTCCTTTACTCCATCAGTCACCCCACTATCAAAACTATGCTTTTTTTATATTTTTTTTTCAAATTTTAATTTTTTTAATTTAAAAAATTACAGGACAATATGAATTGCTATTATTCTGCCTCCTTTATTTTATGGTTCTTGTCATTCTCTGAAAGAGTTCTGAGAGTCCTCCTTTCTGACAGTCTTTTCAAGGTATGATGAAAAATACCATGAATCCTGCTGTCAAATGCCAGCAAAACTATGCTTTTTAAATGCAAACCTAATCAGATAATGAATATACATCGTCCATAGTAGACCCATGTTTTAAAGGCTTGATTCCCATGCTGTGGCACTCTTAGGAGATAGTGGAAACTATAGAGATTCAGCCTCCGGGGTCATATTAGTGAAGAGGCTGGAAGTTCATCCTCTTATCTCAGTTTTATGTTCCATCCAAAGGCAAGCAGCTTGTTCTGCCACTTGCTCTCTGCAATGATGTACCACCGCCCCCTCCACAAGCCCAAAACAATGAAGGCAACTAACCATACACTAAAACCTCCAAAATGGAGCCAAAATGAACTTTTCATCTTTATAAATGGGTTATCTCAAGTATTTGTTACAATAACAGAAAGTTACCATAGATCATTACCCTTCAGGTTCTCTCTAGAAGCATCTTGTGCATGCTCATGTCCACAACTTCACCCATCACCTTTCTTCCATACCCATCTTTGCTTGTCATTCCCCACACTCTCTGTGGCTGCTTGTTTTTAAACAGCACTGCCTTGTCTCTTACTTTCCTGAATGATTTGCATATGCCATGCAGGACTTACCCAGTTCATGACTTTAACTTGCCCGGAATCAAAACG
This sequence comes from Ctenomys sociabilis, assembly GCA_004027165.1. Classification (NCBI taxonomy): domain Eukaryota; kingdom Metazoa; phylum Chordata; class Mammalia; order Rodentia; family Ctenomyidae; genus Ctenomys; species Ctenomys sociabilis. The sequence goes on from PVKA01010491.1 coordinate 28,488, forward strand.
ATCACATATTATTTGTCTGCTGTAAAATTTGCTCTAATAAAGATTTTGTGGTCTGGTTTATGTTGGCTTATGAATTAGACTTAAGAATATGCTTTACATTTTAGAGTTTCAATTCTAATACTTGTTCAAAGGCTAACAAGATAGTGAATATGTACAGAGAATGCTTCTAAGTTTGTATCTTTATCATCAAGATCCCAATGTTCAAAATCGCCTCACCTGAAAGAATTAAGAAAAAACATGCCCACAGGTTCTAAACATTCATCCTAAATCCACCCAGGTTTCCTCTTGTTTGGCCTAAGAGCTCCAGACATAAATGTACAGTCCCTGTAAGACAATTACTCTAACCATTTTCTAATGTTTAGAGCAACACGGTTAGAGTAATGGTTAACTTAGGTCTTTCTTGAGACCTAAATAGAGTTTTTTAAGCCTTACCTCAAAATACTTTTAGCTGAAAAAATGTCAACTCAAATAAGAACTCTTTGTGAAACACTCTTCTTCCACTCTCTGACCCAAATGAGTTAATATTAATGATTTTCCCAAGTTTAAAACAAGTGAAATTCTGAGAATAAACTGTCGTGCCTCATCTGTGTGGTAGCACAACACACAGTAACAGTATATTTCTCATGACTAATAGACATGCACATATACTAACGTAGTAAAGAGAAAGGTTTGTGGTTTGGGTCTCCTTAGATGTATTAAAACAAATTGCTACAGCAATCAAAAATAAAATGAGAAATTCAAAGTGCTCTGAACATATTACCATCTAGGAAAAGTACAGGTTAAGAAGGGTTAGAAAAATACTAAAATTTCTCCAGCCAATCTCAGAAATAAAAATATACATGGGTTGAGCCATGGATGTAGCTTTCTGGTAGAGTACTTACCCCGAAGGCTATGAGCTAGAAGAAATGGTTAACCCTTGCACAGGCATGGCCTTTCTAGTAGAAGCATGAGGAAAATACAGTGTTTGCTGTGATTCAAATGTATCAATTTTCAATTGAAAAATAACTACAACTTAGTGAAGGAAAGAAATGGGAGCCAGACATGGTGGGTGTATGCCTACAACCCCAGCACTGGGGAGACAGGCAAGAGCACTGTAGCAACTTCAAGCCAGCCTGGGCAACATAGTGAGTTCAAGATCAGCTTCCACTAGCAAGAGAGAGAGACAGAGAAAGAGAGAGAGAGAGAGAGAGAGAGAGAGAGAGAGAGAGAGAGAGAAATGATCTTTGATATATCACACTAAATTAGCAGCAGTGGTTATTTAATGTGGATCATTTTGTTATTAAAACTAGTATCATTAATGTTAATGAGTCATAGAAAATTTTCTTGCTCTTTAACCATTTTGGGGGGACAGGAGGTCTTTTTGAAAAAGATCTCACGATGCAGTTCAGGCTGCCCTTGAGCTCATTTTGTAGCCCAGACTGGTCTCAAACTCATGAGCATCCTCCTTTCTCAGCCTCCCAAATGCTGGCGTTACAGGTATGTACCACCACGCCTACCATTTTAGTCACTTAAGTAATTAAAAAAATGTAATATGAATATTATTTCTACCTAACCTCTACCTTGGATGCTAGTGATACTAATACTGATTTGAGCCAAGTACTGGACTAATTTCATTGTCTATAAAAATACTATATAAAAGTCAAGTATGAGAAATATAGCATGTTTTGAGATGTATGAAACAATGGATATTACAACTAAGGCAACATGATGTAAATTATTAGGTGATATTCCTTTGGATATGTAAATATATTCATGTGAATATTTTGTGTCTTATACACAAATATATGGGGAATTTTTTTAAATTTATGTCTGTTTTGTAATAATTTTTAAAATCTGTACTGCTCTACAATTATTTACTGAAATTGGGCATTTATAATAGTTTACATTTAATGATCATGTATTGCATCAAATGCTTTTATTTTTCCCTTTAGATTGCAGTTAAAAGTTAATAGCCCTTGTCATGTTGCTCTGTTTTAGGAAGAGAAGTAAACAGGTAAAATCACAAGTAATCTTGACACATGTATTCTATTCATTACAACAATTAAATTTACAGAGTTAGGCAAATGCTCTGGAGAATCTGCTTCTTCAAGTTTGATTTGGGTGGAAGCCAAAACATTTCAGCTTTGGTACTCAGGAGTATTATTTAGAAGATAAATTGCCTGATATCAGATTTTGGAAAAGGTAGAATTATCATCAAGTCTTGTTACACAACAATTCATTGGAGAGAATATACCCTGTATTATGAAGTTTTGCTTATCATAAAAAAGGATTACTACTAAGGAGAATTTAATTGGAATAAAATATCACTGAATTATAGTTTAGTGTAGCATTTTAATAATAAATAGACCACCTCCTTTTCCCTGAATAAAAAAGTGTTTTATTTTACAGTTTTACTCTACTGCTAGTGTGTAATATATATTTAGAAATGTGGTCTTATCATAAATCTTTTAACACTAAAGTAGATGGTACCAACTAATAGGGGAACTTCAATATCGATCTTCTACTTCTTTTGAATGACAAAAACAGTTTCAACTTTCAGTGTGGCAATTTCTCAAAAATAAATTTGAGTTGAGGAGATTACATTCAACTAAAACTACATTATGAAGCAGCAGCAGCAAGGTAACATAAAGTACTTTTCTTGGGTATATTTGAGATCTGTACATATTTTCAGTTTATTTCAAGGTCTTGATTCAACAAGATTTATTAGCTCTGTCTTCTTTAAAGGAAAAAATGACTCTGTGTAAAGTTTGTATTTTTCTATCTCTAAAACCCACATTTCTGTAACACACCTGTCTCAAAATAACTGCTATGAATAAAAGGCTTTTCCTATCTTGGTTAAACTGATTTACCACTGAAATACAGTCAGGTTTTACTCATTTTTGTTGAAGAACTCAGAATAAAATAGCAGGCCTTCAAATTAGGAATTTGGAAATGAATGCTAAAGTGTGATCAGTATAATATTCAGACAAAGGCCAAGTTTGCAATAGTTGTAGGAAGTGGCATCTTGAAAACTAATGACAATAATGCATATAGTTAGACAGAGTAAGAGAGAGAACATAAATGTGTCTCGATAACAATGAGATGAGACAGTCTTATCTTAATACATGTCTGGAGGTAGGAAAGTCCTCGGTGAGCACACTGGTACTCCTCATCGTGGCGCACATGCATACACCCATGTGTGCTGAGGGATACAGGATTCAACACCAAGGACACGAGCAGGCTTCCAATACCACTCTCTTTTCCTTGCCAGGAGCACCTGGTGGGACTATTCCCACAGGTATACTAAAAAAGGGTTAGGACATCAAGGAGTCTCTTACATAGAGAAGTAATAAGAAGCTTTGGTAGTCCCAAGTTTCTCAGAACACAGAACCAGATGGATGGCTGAAAACATTTCTTTAAAAACTACAGAAGTACACCATAATGCATGTTCTATCTTTGCTATAAGTTTACAGGTACCTTGCCATATTTTAATCTACTTTTAAAAATTACTTTCATGTGTTCATGAGAAGACAATATAACATGTTTTAGAGAAGAATATGACAATGCATTGGATTTGAACTGTTGGACTCTCAATCTGCAATTCAAATGATTCAGGTCACATCATGCTTAAGGAAGAGTCTTGGGTTGACTATGTTTCATTACATCAGAAATATCTCTTGTCAGGGCCAGGGAGATGAGATGACTCTCAGTAGAATAAGTGCAAGGGCCTGAGTTCGATTCCCAGTTTCACAAAAAAAAAAAAAATATACACACACACACACACACACACACACACATATAAAATTTCACTCACCACAGGTATCTTGAAGTATGTATGTTTATACATTTATAAATGTAATTTGTTCTGTAAATAACTGACCTGTAGTTATCACAGGAACATATTATTTTCATTAAACAGAACAGTAACAAATCAGTAGAGACTGATTTGTACTAAATTTTAATGGCATTATTTTGAGCAGCAAAAGAAGTGTGACGGTTTCTATGATAGCAAATTTCTGTCTTTCAAGTTCTGATACTCATAACAAGTGCTCAGCTCCACCACTATCCAGGTAAGTTTTGAACGAGCAGCCAGCTGGCTCTGATTCAGCTTTAGTTGTGCCATGCTTAACCAGTGCCACCTTGAGAACTCACCTACTCTACTTCTTAGTTTCTGAAACTGGGAACAATAAGGAGCCCTACCTCCAAGTTCTGAAGAAGGTCAGGGACTGGGTGGAGGAACACGGGAAGAGGTAAGGTCTGCACAAACACAAAGGGCTCTTATTAGTATGATGACCTAAGTCTGCAATAAGAAAGCATGTAGAAAGACAGTCTCCTTCACTAACCACATTTTACTGATTACGGAACCAAACTGAGAAGAAATTAGAAAATTCAGCTACCACCACATAACTGCTGGTTAGGTAAAGAATACCATGTTAGGGCTCTAAGATTCCTTTCTTCCTTGACTCCACAGAACTCATGGGATGAAATGATAGACATTATGGATTACTACTTCTTCCTGGTATACAGACACATGTGGTGCTAAACTCTTGAAGGCACAATTGGAGAATACAGACATGTTGTCGAGCGTATATGCTTCTTAGACATTTTTAATTTCAGTAACACTAACCACATACAAATAAGAATGACTAATCCATGACTATTTACAGAGTATGCTAAACCTATTGCAATCCTACCTTCATATATAAATATCTGAAAAAAAAAAGCCCACTTACACCCAGAATTTTTTATATCCTTTTGATTTCTTTCTTTCTTCTTTCTTTCTTTCTTTGTCTCTTTTGACAGGGTTTTGCTACTAGGCAGTTCAGGCTGGCCCTCAACTCACATTGCAGCCCAAGCTGACCTCAAACTCACAGAGATTCTCCTGCCTCAGCCTCCCAACTGCTAGGATTACAGGGGTACACCACCAAACCTGACATCCTTTTGATTTTTAGTTTGGTAAAATAGAGCAATCCAGTTAATTACACAATGTTTTCTTAAAATATGTAACAATTTCTATTATTTCCTTGAAATAATAAATTCCCCCATTCAGTAACTTGTGGAAGATGACTAAAATGTCATCATATGATATTTTTATTTATATTTTTTCAAAAATTTATATATGAAGGTAGGATTGCAATAGGTTTAGCATACTCTGTAAATAGTCATGTGTGAGTCATTCTTATGTGTATATGGTTGAGTTACAGAATGATCAAAGTGAAGAATACTTCTGTTGGTTAATGTCACCTCAAGTAAGTGAAAATCCTAACAGCCTGACCCTCAAATTTAATTAACAAAATCCACTTCATTAAAAAAGCAAATATTTACCAGTCTTTTCTTTTGTAAGTATAATCTAGTACTCAAAAATGTTTTCAGAAGAGAAAAATTAAGTCTCAAATTGAAAATGATATAACAGGGCACCAAACAAAATTCTATGAAGTAAATGAATGAAATGTAAATATGCCTAGCTAGTACTTCTTTCTCCTTTTCTAACAATTCAAACTTAAGCAGAGAAATGCAAAAGCCTGATTCCCAGGCTCCGGGTCCCTGTGTACAGCCTGCACATGTACCGTGCCTGCTATTGAAAGTGTTTAATAATAGAGGAGCTTGCACTTTCATGTAATTCATAATTAGAAGACGACTACAACTGCATTATTTAAAATCAAGCCTTTGTTATCCGCACCAGTTTTAGACAGAAGCTGAGAATCATTTGTGAGCTGTGGCAGACCCAGACTGTTCAAAGCAATTGCTGTTCAGCATGAAAGCTGCAATGGAGGTCACGAAACAGGTCAGGAGGAAAGATAGTGTATCGATTTCACACCAGGAATAGAGGCAAAGCGAGGGCCCACTGTTGCTGCATGTGATGTATTTCACTTCAGTTTAAGGCACATTTCATTCCAGTCCAAGAGGGGGTGGGGAGCAAAGGGCAGTGGATTTCACACTGAATCATGATGAATTCTGGACTTGCGGATTCCAGTAAATATCTCCTTCCTGGCATTAAGCATTTCTGTAGCAGAGTGAATATAATGGAAATTAGGCCTCCATCAGCAGCAAGAACGCACCTCTAAAAAAGGTAACTATGTTACAGGAAGTTCATTTCCTCTACTTATTAAAACGTAATAAAAACAAACGTGAATCAAAAAGCATAAAATGAAAGACCAGCTCTGCAGAATGATCTCACAATGAGCATCATGTATACAGTGAGAATGATTCTGTACATCACGCAATGAAAGAAGTTAATTAATAGAAGCAAATCTCTCGAGAAAGAATTTCTAGCCATGTTCTCAGGAGTAAATCTTGGTGTCATTCATGGGACATTAATGGTGCCCCAATATGTCATTTTGTGATCCCACATCCTACGTGGTCTTTTCTCCTTCCACAGCTCTGAAAATCCATTCATAGCCACTAAGATCAAAGCATAAATTTCTACCAAATTTCATCCTGCTTCAAACTGTCTTAAAACAACCAGTAAACTCTTAAGATTTGTTTTTAATAAATGACCTTAAATTACCCGGTGACCCATATTGTGCCTTGATTCTGATCACCACCATTCTTCTACCTTTTAATTTTGTATCAGTTGTGTGAAGACAGGTATAAAGCACAGCTGGTCAGGTGTTTATAAGCAACTGGCAAATGGGGCAGCCTTGCTGTCTTCCTGTTGAATAACTGACATTCCAGTTGCATACTGCACATGGAGTAAATCTAATCTCAAACACTACCCAACTATCCCAGAAATACACTGCTCTTTTATGATAACAGCATTGTCACTTTTTAAAAAACTCTAATTTATTATACATAACATACATATGAATGTGTTGGCACATGTATATAATTATTTCTGAAGCCTTTATTTCTCCTGTTTATAAAAATAATCATTATTCATGTTAAACAGATTCCAGGTACCCATGTAGCCCTTTTCATTGTTTCTTCTTCCTCTTCCTCTTTTCTTACCAAGAGATAGCACAGAAATAAAGGAATGACAATTAAAGTATATATCTTAATAGAATTTTTAAAAACTCATTTTAGTCATTTGACAGCTTCCTCTCCCAAGAGAAAAGAACTCAAGAATTTAGTACATTTCTTTTTCTTCCTGCAATGTAAAACTAAAAGGCTCACATAGGAAAAAGATGTTCAAATGGAAAAGAAAAAGTAAATGTTTTTCCTTAACAAGTGAAACTGAGAAAAAAAAATTATACTATGATAGAAACAATGAGAAGGAAAGCAAAGAAACTGAAGTTTCTACAAACAGAATGACACTAATTTTGTATCCAAAAAAGTAAAAAAAAAAAAAACACAGAAATTTACAAAAATAATCAATCTAACCAGTCCTGTAGGAAGACAATCAATTTAATAGACTATAAAAACTGTGATATAGAGTAGAATAGTGGGTCAGCCAGATAGCTTAATGGACTAAAGCACCCTAGGTAAACTACTGTGGCCAGGGTTCGATACCCTGCCTGCCTTGACAGCCCATCCCCACTGAGACGGCATTGAGACTGGGTGTGGTGGCATGTGCGTGTAATTCCAGTGCGTGGGAGGCTGAAAACTGGAGAATCACTATGAGTCTGATTTACATAGTAAGACCCTGTAGAACCTGTACTAATTACATTTTAAAAACTTCATTTTTTATAGTTAGGAAATTTGACTTGCGTTTTATTAATTTTCTCAAAGGTTTCCAAGGTATCAACCCAAGTTCCCCACATTTCATGGATTCTAGATAGTTAATTTATTTGGGAATGTTTAATATATAGCAGGATTCGTGTACTAAACAGGTTTTTGCTAGCATAGTAACTCTGAGAAGTTCAGCAAAGCCTTGGCCACCTATCTTAATATAATACAAATTTAGAAAGATTGATATTTGGGGTCTGGGGATTTGGATTAGCAGTAGAATGCTTGCCTAGCAAGCTGGAAGCCCTGAGTTCAGTCCTCAGCACCAAAAACAAAAAAGAAGCCTCCCCTAAAAAGAAAAAAAAAATCAATTCAACCAAAAAAATACAGTAAAATAAAAAAGACCAAAAACAAATGAGGCAACTGTAGAAAGATTGATGTTTTAATACATGTTAGAACTTACAAATATAATAGTAACCTAAAAGCCCAATTAAAGCAGTTCCCATACTCTTGATATGATAGTTTTAGTTTCTGTTGTAAAACTTTTGCCATTCTATACAAGTGACAACAGCTCTGAGGTCTATAGCCATTCTAAACAAATATGCAGCAATTCAATCTCCATATTAAAAAATTATATAACTATGAAACTAAAAATAAAAGAGCATGCTACTTCAGAAGTACAGTTTTAAACTATCTACAATTCAGAAGATGGCTATGGCTTTTCTGCAATATGACTGGGATTTCTTAAAGAACCTAGGTCTGCCTTCAGGTAGCCTGTTGATAGATCCATAAGAACAAGCCCATAGTACATTCCTATGAAATGTGCTCCACCCAGGTACCTGCAACACATATATCTGTTCAGTGTTCCTCAAGAGTCTCTCCTGATTTATCAGTAATTGTGTGATTCATTCATTCTTTCTTTCTTTCTTATACCTTTTACTATATAATCTGAAAATGGAGTAAATAATTTCTTCCCATGCTACATGACTAGTAATCCTAGGAGTAAATGTGCTATGTGGAGAGATTTATTTTACTTTATAAACCCTCAAATTATCTCCAGAAAAAAACCTCTGCTTCATGTGTGACTTACCATAGTAATAAATGATACGCTGTCCTTTATTCTGGCTCTAGGAAGAATATGGAATCCAGAAATTTTGTCTTCTACACTCCTTTTGTCATCTTTGTTCTTCGTATTTCCTCTAAGTGCCCAGGGCCATCTATTTAGCCAAAAGTCTTTACAACAGTAACCTACAGCACCCCAGAAGTACATCTCTTCTCTCCTCCCTGAAGTATCTCTTTCATCACTGGATTTATCAAGCTGCCAGCAGCTTTTGATATACTTTAATAATATAATTCTTCCTCTGCAGGAAACCAGACCAGAACTCACAGTACCTCAGGGCTCTCTATCTGGCCACTGCTAGAAATCTAAGTAAAAATAATCCCTACCTCCTTGGATTCTGATACATCTACTTTTCCAGAGCTCTTTCTCTTAGAAGCAGACTTGGGAAAGACAAAAATTATGGCTATGGCATGACACAGGGATCCTCATTCCAACTATCAGGAAAATCCAACTTAAGAGGCCACTTGAAAATAAATCAGGAAAGCACAAGATGTGTTGTTTGCTTATCCTATGAGACCAAGAAACTGGTCTCCTACACGGCAAGTCTATATAAATACCCTTTATCTACCAGGAAACGACCAAGCAGCACTAGAAACTTCCATTTGATACAAGTGCCCCACCCCCAGCTCTGCATCTGGAGCCCAGGATGCTGCTAAAGAGAGTAAAATAAAAAACATAAAGAGAAAAGCTCACATCAATGAAAAGTCTGTTTATCCTTAAAGCCACATTGGTAGCCCAGGCAATTCCAAAATATCCTTTGGGTATCTTTTTTATAACGTAATTGGAAAATGCTACACCAAGTGATAAAAAAGCATTTCAAGTTTCAGCCTAATATAGGCTGTATCTTTTTCAAGCTCTGAATGGGGAAAAAAATGGATAAACACTAGTTCTGAAATTAAAAAAAACAAATATTTACTGAGCAGCAACTATGAAGCACTCTATTGTGACTCCAGGAAGTTTGAAGGTGTATAAGACTGAGCTTACAATTTACTTGGAGAGATCAGACACACAGAGAGGTTAAATTCTAAGGCAACCCCAAAATACTTACAATGTCAAAAAAAAACAACACATGTTTCTATCTCAGGGTGTGAGACTGTTATTCTCAAAAGGCAAGTGTAGCCCTATCAAAATAGGTGAAAATATGCTTCCAGGTAATACCACAAATGAAAACAAATCAAAAAGATCACTGTCAATTTACAACTGTCCTCTAAAAAGCCCTTGATTTTTGGTTGCCCATTAAGTGCATATTATGTATGCATTAAATAGACCATTTGCCAGGCTTCATTTATATGCAAAATTCACTAAATACATTCAGAAGATACCACTAACTTTTTAAATGATGCCCTTTCATTAGGTGTCTGCAAAATATCAAAATAACTGATCAGTTCAGTCATTATGTAAAAGAAATTCATTAGATCAATATGATTGGCATTAAACATAGCAAACCTAACATTTTTTCTATGAAATTGGCTTCTTATAAGCCAAAGACAGTCTTAAAATAACAGCTTTGCCAAATAGCCAGAATTCCTGAGCTAAGTTCAGAACCAATGAATGAAGTGTCCCCAAGCAGCCATCATTACAGCCCATGCTTTTTTTCATTAATTTTTTTTTTTTGGTGGAACCAAGGATTGAACTCAGGCCCTTGCACTTGCCAGGGAAGCACTTATTACACTGCGCCTTCTCCCTGGCCCCAAGCCCATGTTTTCTAAGTGCCACCTTTTCCTTGGTGCCATTTTCTCACTCAGGCTAAGGGAAACTACATCCAGAAAGGAATATTTGGGACTATCAAAATCATTTTATTTCAATTTTTAGTCAATAATGTTCTTTCAAAATATCTATACTAAGCTGTACAATGCCTTTTGAATTAAAATATATATATAACACAATGAAAAAAATAGGAATAATGTTGGGGCACTGCTACTGAATATACATGTTTGAAAGAAAGCTTTTATTTGCTAGCCTATTAAAATTAGGCTGCTTTTTGCTTGCTCAAAGAAATATAAATGAAATTCTAAAACCCTTATAAGTTTTGAAATAATCTGCCCTGATAATTACACTCACAGTAAAGTATTTATGTATATAGTAAGGACTAACAGATATAGATAAATAATTTATATATAATTTATATCTTTGAAAAAATCTTTATATACTCATGTATGTTTATATACATATACTTTATAACATGTAAGTGTAAACAGATTTACATTTTAAGTAATTAAAGCAATAGCTATATATTCTCTAATAATATATAGTTTTACATATTAAATTCTAATTTTGAAGAAAATTTCCTTATAAAACTAAGACTAGCTTTATTCTTATTTTTCCAGCTTATTATACTTCAAATGTACTATAATTATAGAGGAAATCAATGACATTATAATAAAATAAACAGAAAAGATTAAAATTTTTATTTATAATGTATTTTTGTTTGTAATGTTTTAAGATAAATGTATTTTATAAATTTAAAGTTAATACTGCTCTATCAACCTATTACAATGTGATCCTGATCTCATTTAATAATCCATATTTTCATATCTCAATTCCTAATATTATCCTTAGAATAAAATAGCAGGTGAGAAGCATTAACCCAACAAAAATATCACTTCATTCAAGTTAGAAGATTTTCATAAACTTAGCAAAAACTGCAGTAATTAAAAACCACTACTTTTGTTCTTTGAGTAACTGTTATCCAATTTATAAAATTATAATCAATTTATAAATTATATTTTCGTGTGTTTGTGGTGGGGCTGGAGACTGACCCCAGAGCCTCACATAGGGTCAAGTACCCTAATCCTGAGTTACATTCCTAGTCCTATAATAAAGTATTTTAATGTTTTTAAATAAGCTATTTAAACATCATTATGCAAATACAGTTGTATAATGTACCTATGGCTAGAAGGTCAGTGAGCAACTATACCTATTTTGGCAATCTTGTCTTTAATACCTTATGGTATGTTCTTAAACACATTAAAGGATTATCAGTACACCAACTATGAGGCCAAAGAAACAAAAATAAGCAAAGCTACACATTTGGTGATATTAAAAATGTGATTCGCACGTGACTGTATAGCTATAAACTGTAAATATAGTAGTTATCATATGATGTATGATAGCTTTTAGCAGAATGGTTGTCATTTAAATAAATGAACCATTGGGCAGAGAATACATGTGACACTGTGTATAAGCTACTAATTTTCTGACAAGCAATAGACCTTAATTGGCTGACATATTTTAAGGAGGACATATACAATATATGGTATTATATATGTACAAGCTGACCTATATATTTGAGTGAAATGAATACATTATTATATTACAATTTAAGGTACAATTTTTCTACTTCTCATCAAAATGTTTTAAAATCTACATGTTTAAGTCTATTAAAGGTAGTAGGTAAAATTACTCCTTTAAGAGTTCCTATTCAACAGTCTATCTTATATATCCAGAGACTACAAATAAGCCAAAAATGCTTGAATATCAAGAGTAAACAAATTACAATTTCCAGTTTGAATTTGATAAATGTAACATTTCTGACTCAAAATGCATGTGCATGCACACACACACACACACACATACACATTGTCAAGATCAAATTAAAACTTCAAGTTTAGATTCTTTTTAAGATAAAGTCTCATTATGTACTTCAGACTGGATCTAAACTCTGTGTATCCTAGGCTGACCTCAAACTTAGGAAGCTCCACCTGGCTCCACTGGGAATATAATCAAAGAGCCACCGAACATGGCTTATTTTTGTTTATGATCCTCCAAAAGACACTGTGACATGAATATCTGAATATAAATACTTTATTGGAGTGAAGAAAATAGAAGAAAAGTGTTGAGGATGTGCCACAGGGAAGAGAAGCCCACCAATGAAGATGTGAAATGACCACTACCACTGTGGACTACTGGAACTTAATCATACTAAGGAACTCAGAGCACCAGAATAATCCCATTCAAGGGGCAAAGAAACTATTGCACTTATAAACCGTCATAGTCATTCAGGATTGAGTCAATTCCCTGGCAGAGGCTTCCACAAAGAGAAAAAGCCCTGGAGTAAGAACAGCAGCTGTTGAAAACCAAATTGTGCTGATTTGTTCTAATATACTTTTTTTTTTTTTTTTTTTTTTTGTGGAACCAGGGATTGAACTCAGACCCTTGTGCTTGCCAGGGAAGTACATATTCTACTGAGCCATCTCCCCAACTCCCTAACATACATTTAAAACTCCACAAAACACTGCAGAGATGCTGCCACATTACAGAGGCCTTTTGTCTTCAATATCCTACGCACATTCTAACTGCTCTCCTCACATAGTTACCTTCTCCATTTAACCTATGCACCACTGCCAAATTAATCTTTATAACATGAGTCCAGTATTCATCATTTTACCCAGAATCTTCCAATGGATCCCCTTCATATGCAGAATGAAGTCCAAACATTTTAGTCTGGCTTTTCTTTTTTTAAGCCACATCATGTGCTAGGCTCTTACATTTATTTTGTGTTCCAGTCACTGCGAGCTGTCACTAGTTGCCTGACCACACTTTTGTCCCTACTCACATATTACTCTTCACCCGGCAAAAACCAAGACTTTACCACACTCTTTTTCAAAGGTCACCTACAGTTGTCTAAGATGAGTCTTCCTGTGAAATTTCTTTGCATGCCCCTTCTGTACATTCACATTTACTGGGTTTGCAATGGTGTGTATTTACATCCAGTGACACTCTTCATTCCACCTTCTATCATGGGAGATCAATCTTGGTGGCTTAATCACTTTGCATTGTATGTCATGCCTAGAACAATTTGGGAGCATGAAAGAAATTTTCAGAGAATACATATTTAGTTGAGACTATGAATGTAGAAAAGTGGTATTGTATCCTAAAAAGGAAGCTGAAGGTAGATTCTGGATATCTAAGCTGCAGTTATAACTAGGTAGGTGCCTGACACTGTTAATCACTTGACTAGTGCCTTCCTAGCCTCATCCATAAAAGTGAGCAATGACCTGCCCTTTGCTGCACCTCTCCATGCCTAAGTAAAGAACCAAATAAATTAGTATCCGTGATGTTGCTCTGAAATGTTGAGTGAAAGAAAATCACAAGTTATTTGTACTATCTCAGAGAGGTACTGTCCTTCCAGTGAAGATGGAGATCACACCAATTCACCACTGAAATGCTATGGATAATTTTACCAGTAATTGTCCTCAGTGTGCTTTCTCAATTTTGGCTCTCCTTCAATTCAACATCAGTTTAAACGCACTATCTGGGGAGAGGCATCATCACTCAAATTTAGTTCAGAATAAGGTTAACTAGTTTCATGAAGAGACTGAATGAAGGACTCTGACCTCATTAACACCGTGCTTTAACCAATGGAATCAAATAGGTGTGAGTGTACATGTGTGTTCAATAAATAAAAATGTCTATTAAAGCAAAGAAGATATTAACAAGGCTCTCCTTGTTGTCTGTAGCACAGATATTTTCAAAGACAACATTTATAAAAGTGTGCAGATAGAACACATGCCCATGCCATCCTCTGCTTTCCTAAATGGCATACCCTGACTTTACAGTATGCTTATACACTGGCACTGACACACCTTTCAAATATTACTAAAAGGCTGCCTTTCTACAGTGTATTAAGCAGCTGCTTGCATATGAGTATCTTGTTGTCCAGAGTGACAGCTGTATTTTCGCCTGTTTTGACATTGAGTCTGATCTGGGTGAATAGCTCATATCCATTAAAGTGCTATTACAACACTGAATGACTGCCAGAATACTTCCTGATCAATTTTAAAAGCCAGCTAGCTGTCATCATCTAATCGCAACAGCAAAAAACAAATCTTTGGGGAATAAAATGAGATTTTTAAACATTTTTAAAGCAGTATATTAAATATAATCCCCAAAAACTGTTTGAATAAGAATTACAAGCCACAGAAATAGGAAGGTGGAAATAACATTTTCTGCATTTTGAAAACCCTTTCACTTACATATTGGCAGGCAATCTCAAAAACTCCTTAAATTTACCATTTCAGCAATCACTGAGTTTGAACTCCTGCCATTATGTAACTTAATAAAGCAGCACTGAAAACAATCACCACAGAGTATGATTGTGCTCACCATTAAATTTAGTTCTATAAAATTTAAGACTGAATTCAATCATCTTTCTGTCTTTGCTTCAATAGTTAAATTCCAAGTGTTTAGGTTTACTTTTTACTTTCCTCAACAGCCAGACAATAGGCATATTTTTAAAGCTACAATGCTGGCATTTCGGATTTGCATGTATTAAGCATTGCCAAAGGGAGGTAGAACTCACTGAGACTGTTAGGACCACTTGAATCAACAGTTTAATTGGAGATGTCAGATTCAAAGTTGTAATTCTGCCACCATTATACCAACAATGTCAACAAGTACATAATATATAAATTGCACACTCAAGACAGAGGGCAAATATTTAAAGGATGTACTTTGTCAATATAATTATTCACCTAGGATGGTTTTCTCGATAGAGTTCACTTCTAATTTTGTCTTAGATATCCAATATTTTCACACTCTTGTTGTACCAGTAACACTCAGAATTTACAGTGAGCTCTCTCAATTGCACAAGTGAAAAGATATGACTTCATGACATCAAGAGGCTCAAAATTCTTCAGTTCCTTCTAGGGTCATGTACTACAATATCTGAGACTGCATAGAAGACTAGAAATGCCAACTTCCCAACTCATACTTAACAGAGCATAACACATGGTGAGCAATATATCATTTTAAGGTCCTTCCAAATATGTGTCTCCTGAGTAAAAAAGAACCATTAATGGAAATACTGAGCTGATTTTATAAAAATCATTATTCCTTTTGAAAGATTCAAGAGCTCTCTTAAAAGACTGGAACCTATGCTACAAAATAGCCTTGTATGTACGATCAGATGATCCCTTTTACTTTAAAAAAAAAAAGTCTCCCTACATATTTACTTTAAAAGTTCCTTTTCTTGCTTTCAAACCCATTTTTAAATATTAAAACTGATGTTATTCTAAGAAGTGGACTCATTTTATTCCTTACCCCTGCAGTAAAGTATACACAGGTGCTCCCAGCCACCTGACTAAGAACACCAGCCTCCCCATTCTGCTATGGCAAATCCCTGCCCCTGCAGTCCCAGGTTCTCTGCCTGGCTCCACAGAACAATTCTGTTCTTCTGTTACTTGGGGCCCTTCTTGTGCAACGCTTTTTCACATGTTCATCCCAGCTAAATCGCCTGATCACTGCTACCCTTCCAAACTCTCTTTATTCAAAGTATCTACCCATGACCTTCCTGTGAAGTCTTCCCTGGGGACTCCTTCCTTTGTGTTTCTGTTATGCTTCACACAGCCAGTTTTGGTCAGGCAGTATATATAACTCTTCTATTTATTTATCTATCTGCCTATGTCTGCCACCATAACCATTGGGTTCTATTGGGAATAAAATAAATCCAATAGGGTCCAAATAGATCTCCAAATGACACAAGTACCTGATAGTGATAGCCCAGGACTAAAAGAAAAAGCAGCATCAAGGTAGGATCTGCCCTGCATGGTTGGCTTTGTTTATTTTGTGGAAGCCTTCACACACTTGTCTTTCATCTTATCACTCCCATAAGGGGGCAAACTTCTCACTCACAACTTGGAAATATCAAAATTAATTATAATTTTAAAAGGAGAACAGCTTTGAGGTTTATTCACAAAATACAATGCAAAAAAAATGACAAAATAAAAATATCAGCAAATCTGAGGCTGTACTATAGAAAATATCTTGGTTTTTAAAATCTGTGTTATCCTTAAAGGTACAATTTGTATTTATAAAAATAACTGGTTTGCCACTCAGAAGCAAAAACTAAAGTTCAAAGAACAGAAAGTAACCAAGATTCACCACAAAGACTAAGGAGTAACCTATGTACCATGAGGCAGTGTTTACCCCTACGAAATGCCTTAAATTCATAAAAAAACAAAGTTATAGTTTATTAGCAATTGTGCTCTGAAAGAGAGAAGATCACGGTATAGGAGACTGGAGAGCCCTTGCCATATATGCATGGATCTAACTAGATTGTAACATAATATCAAATGGTACACGAGAAGGTAGACGAAAAGGTTTTAACTGAGGTCAGCTCTTTGTGCCAGTCCCCATTTCCTTTATATGCAGTCCATTACTCTCGACACAAGTTAGTTCAGCTTTCCCACATACTGTTAAAAATATGTATATTGCTTCTGGGAGATCTACTGCCCCTTGTAAATTCACGTATTAGAGGGTAGCATAGAAGGGAAAGGAATCTGTAATAGAGCCGTTTATAACCAACAGTAAATCATATAATACAGAAAACAAATGCAGATGACTTGAGGATGGGGGCCAATATATTACCTCTCTAACATTCATAAAACAGAATGAGATCTCAAAGCTACCAAAATTAAGTGGAAGCTGGGATATAAGAATATCAAGACAAAAGGAAGAAAGGAAGAGAGATAGGTAGGGTAGGGGATGGGAGTTGATAAGAGAAAGAGAGGGCAGTTTAACCTAATTAACAAGGAAAATGAGAATTTTAACCAAAATTCCTAATAATTTTGAAATTGCTTTATTCCAATACACATCTCCAGAGAGAGAAGGAGGAGCAGAGAGGAAGGATGAAGAGGAGAGAGAGTGAAGGTGGAAGGAGAGAGGAAATGAGGGAGAGAAAGAGACAAAGAGCTAGAGTAGGAGGAGGAGGGAGAAGAGGAGGAGGAAAGGGGGGAGAGACAGACAGACAGAGAGAGACAGACAGAGACAGAGAAAGAGAGAGAGAGAGAAAGAGAGAGAGAGAGACAGAGAAGTTTTTGAAAGGAGGCTGGAAAACTAGGATTAAAAAATGAATAGACTACAGCTTTTCCAATGACTCCTATTCCTCCTGACTTAGTGCCCAAACACATCTTTCTCTGAACTGCTTTGCTATTTTGCCAGAAGAGAAAACTTATTTTCCATCTATGTAAACTTCTAAAAAGACTGAGCAGGCAGACTACTCAATTCAGCCAAAGAAAAGTAGAGCCCTTGTTCCTATCTCCAAGGGCCTGGCAGTGACTCAATTCCCCCAATGTTGGTGGCCCAGGCTGGAGGGTATGACAGATCATACCCTAGGAATTAGAAGCATTTTTCTAACCTCCCTTCACTGGGTCAACTGGAGAAAATGATGCACTTACCAGGCAGGAAGGAAGGGCATGAAACACCTCACACTTAACACCACCCCCTCCCTGAGCTGGCATTTCTTCCAGAGTCCCTGGAACTGAGCTGTAAAGGATTATGACTGGCTAGACTACAGAATGAGGGGACAGCTTAATGATACACAGGGGAAAAGGAGGAAGAGCATGAAAGAAAGGATGAAGAAATCCCGAGTTCTGAATTCAAGAAGCCAAATGTACTTTTACTTACCTACCACGTTAACTAATAAAAACAATTACAAAGGCATAATAGAGACTAGCAAAACATCTGACTAGCTAATACAGCAGTATACTACAGCTAAGGGGAAGAATATAGCAGTAATGAAAGAACTGGAACAAAGAGTATAAAAGTTGATAAACCCACCGTGAGGAAGAACTAAAAAGAGGACAAAATGATACATTTTCATTCCTGTCTAGATCTCCAGAAAATGTGTGTGGGGGGGGGAAAGCAAGAAGAGTACTGTGAAGAAAGAGAAACAGAAAAAAAAGAGCGTTCATTCACCCCACTGTTGATAAGCAGGCTCTAGTGGCAACCAAGCGACTGCCAAACAATTTGCATGAGTAGACATCAACAGAGCAGATACTATGGATAAAAACTGGTAAAGACCACAGGTACAAGAAAAAGCCACAGACTTCCTCCCCTTAGAGAGTTTATATTGTAAGTTACAGGACAGTAGATGAATTCATAATTCTAACTAGGCAAGACAAGAGGCACAAAAGGTGACAGTCAAACTTAAGGCATATGCCAAGATGTCCCAGAAAGCACTACATAGGCTACGGCTTGCCCTATGAGTGGGAGTGGGCCACAGCAGGACCGGCAGGAAGGTGTTCTCAGATTTCAGTCAGTAATTGTCACCTGATGGGAACAAATGATTTGAGTTTGACACATACATCTTATTGATCTACCTAAAATCAACATGGGATCTGGAATCTTGGTTCTTCAGGTAGGTAAGAAAAGAGTGGAGGAGACTGTTAACAGCAGAGAACTCCTCCAGTAAGTGAAGGACAGAGCTTTAAAATAACTGATTTTAAATACTCTAACACTTTTCTCCAACATTTTTCAGCTCAGTATGCTATCTCCCTGGCAATTCTCAAGAAGTCTTAAATAGTTCACTCTATTTCTTAACCTGACCCTACGGCTGAGTGTAGGGGTGGTTAGGCAGAAAAACGTAGCATTTATTGAGATGCTACTATGCATTCACACATTTTGATGTATTCAAGTCTTGCAACAGAGCCGCAGGAGGCATCCTAGTTTCTCAGTTTTCCAGTAAGAACGGCTGCACTCCACGTCCAAAGCTGATTGATCACTACAGAGGTACCATTTGCCTCTGTTTCTCTCTTCTGTCTCTCCACTTCTACCTCCATTTCCATCTTTTCTTCTCGTCCTCTCTCCTCTCCTTTTCCATCTCCCTCTGTGTTAAATTCTGACTATAAAATATCTAAAAATACAAACAATATATTTATTAGTGTGCATCCACACTCATTTCAAGAACACCCTAAAAATTTAAAACACACCAATGAATTACTAATAAACTATTTCCAAGAATATAGCTGTAGGATGCATTTAATGGTAATCCTATCTCTGACTCACAAATTAGATTTTTAAAACTTAACTAAAAAAGTATTGTGTTCTATAACATTGAAAGAATTAATTTTCCTCATGTTTGGCATCTACTAGTTACAAAAGTATTATATATTCACTACGAGCAGTTTGAAAAATTTTAAGAATTTTCATTTTTTTAATCCTTAATGTAGGGCCAGCCAAATAGCACAGCTTGCTTAGGCAGAGCGCAGAGTTCGGGGTTCAATATCCCAGAATGCCGTGCTGGCCATGCCCCTGGGGTGCACTAAGAAGGTGATTGAGACTGGGGATGACAGCGTGCACCTGTAATCCCAGATCTTGGGAGGCTGAAAAATAGGAGGACCACTATGAATCCAGTCTACATAGTGAGACCCTGTAGACCTTGTACTAAATACTAAATAAATAAAATAAAAATTAATCCTTCATGTATTTATTTATTTGGTACAGGGCCAGTCAGATAGCTCAGTGGATTAAAGCACCTGCTTTGGAAGGTGCAGGGCCTGGGGATCAATGCCTGGCTGCTGTGTTGGGCCCACCCCTAGGGTGCACTGAGACTGCAACTGAGACAGACTGGGTGTGGTGGTGCGCTTGCCTATAATCCCAGCACTTAACTTAGGAAGATGAAAACAGGAGAATCACTACTAGTCCAATCTGCGTAGCGAAACCCTGTACTAAATGCTATATATACATACACATACACACACAGGGTCTCGCTACGCAGCTTGGACTCATAGTGATCCTACTATCTCAGCCTCCCCAGTGCTGGGATTACAGGCATGTGCCACCCCACCCAATTTCAGTGGCCAGCACAGTGCACCTGGGGTTCTCAGGCTGGCATGGCATGTAGTACCAGGAATGGACACGGGTCCTTGTGCTTGCCACACAGGTGCTTATTCCACCAAGCTATCTCCCCAGCCCAGCAGGTTAAAAATTAAAGATAAGCTTAACCAAAGTAACATTTATTCATTATCCCTACATTTACAGTAGTTTATGTAAACATTTGTTACTTTATTTCTATACTCTTAAGAATGTGCAGTTTTTTACTTAGATCAAAACTGCAAATAATGTTTGGTAAGTAAATTGTTTTCACTTTAAAATTTTACAGTAACCATTTACATACAACCCCATAGTCAACAACACAATTTTCAATTTTCAAGGAACAAAGGGCATTATTATCCTGTGCACCTGATGAATACATTAGTCCTTACTCACATATGACTATCTAAACATAACATGGACTCAAGTATGTATCGTGTATCAAGTGTATCAAGTACACTTTCCTCTCCTAATGAAAATGTTTGTTATCATGCAATTTATTCATACTGTGAACATCTAAGGGCAATTCCTGTGGCTTTATTTTATCTTTATGTCTCTACTTTAGTAACTGACAAATAGCAAATGTTTGACAAATATCTACTGAATTGATCCAAACATATGCTTATGTAAGACCCAGGTGGGGTTGTATACCCTATAAGTATATGCACATTAAACAAAATCTACACTCTCCATTTTAATATATTATTTGTAAATAAGCACAAAATAATATTCAAGACAAAAGCTCTATTTGTCATTGTTGTATACCAAGACCAGAAACAAGATGCTTTCCTAAAATTCCAAAACTACTGTAAGATTTAAATGACTCATATGAAAAGGATACACTCTGAATACTTCTCCCATCCACACTACCAAGGCACATCAGGTCATTATAAGACTACAGAATCCATCCACCTTTATAATGCATTTTTAGAATGTATTAGGAATGACAATAATTGTTAACAGCCTATAGATCTATTTCCAGAAGCAGAAAGCATCAACACATGTATGAAAAAAGCTGACTGTAACTTCAAGTAAATTAGGAAATAAGATACAGAGAAGAAATATGGAGATTAGGTCACACCTTCCAATGAAAAGAAATATTCATTCCAAAAGTGATGTCATGGGTCAGCTTTGAATCCAAATGTAAGGTTAACATTTTGTCTCACTAGAAAAGAATGAATTTGACCCTGTAATATTTATATCGCACAAAAACTACCACAGACAGATTTCTTTCTGAAAGCCTTCAGATTGCTTCTTGTCAAACTGTCTGTGTCAGAGATGTGAAATGTGATCTTAACTGGTAGCCATATTTAATGGTGACAACCCAAAACACAGGGCTGGGAAAGGTTTCAGTGTACCCTTTTTCTTTGTTTTAAAACTTGTTTTTGCCACTATTTCTACTATGTCTGGTTAAAAGTATATAAATGTCATCTGTAGACTTATTGAGTTACATGTTGGGAAGGTATTTTTTTATTGTGAAAACCCTGATTAATAAAAAAGAGTATGTTCAAACTCTATGTGTACATATACTGGTTTTGACTCTTGGGCATAACTGGTGACTCCTAACATATAAGAAATGTATATACCTGGAGAAAACAAAAAAAAATTACTCAGGTGCTTAGGGACAGGGATAGAAAGAACGACTATCATTTGAGCAAATATTATATGCCAACGACTCTCTGTGCCTCAATTCCCACTTCTGTAAAATGGCAATTACAATTTAGGAAAGCATCTGTCACACTCTTTAATCTTGTAAACACATGAATGTTGACTCTGACTTTTATGCTGCTGATGATAATGGTGTCTTCAACCTTATGCAATGTATTCCTTAAGTGAGTCTCATAATATCCCTGCAAGACAGACAAACAAACTGGGGGCCATGAGTCAAATAGAAAAATGGTGGGCTTGGTGTCATAAAAATAATCACTATGCACAGTTTTAGGCAAACCCAATATTTAAAAAATAATTGGTCTGTCAAAAGCAAGACAGGAAGAAAGCAAAACAGCCCTGAGAACCTTGAAGAGAAAAAGGAAGATGCTTCCAAGGTGGTACAGGTGAGAGGAGATAAACTGTTATCTTCCCCACAAGTGAGCAGGATTACTTGTCCTAATAGGTCATAACCATTTACTGAGTATATTTTATTTTATTTTTTGGCAGAACTGGGTACTAAGTAAATTTTAAATGTCAACCAATGTGTTAAGTGTTTCCTTAGGGTAATTATTCATTTGTCCCATCATTATTCAGATGGCTACCATTATATTTCCATTTTGTAGATGAGTAACCTGGAGCTAAACTTTCTATCAGAGGCCCAACATAGCTTGTCTGCAGTGGACCAGGATGTGAACCCATATTCTTCCAGTTCTACAACCCATACTCTTTGATTCAACTACAATAGCTCTCCCATGGCAATGGTTAAAACGATAAACATGCTATCCAATTGTAAAAATTAATTGATATTGATTTCTTTATTCTTCAGAATGCATCTCTTTGGTATCTGAAATTTTATCATTTACTGGCTAGTATAGCCATTCTTTCAAAGACTGCAAATTCCATTTGCTAATCATCAATATTTTAAAAGGCATAATATTACAGATGAGAATGTTAAACTCTTTCAAGGGATATAAATAGTATCTATAGGACTTTTTTCATGAAAAATCAGCTTTGAAAATAATTATTGTTCTTTTCCATTGGGCCTAGGTCTGTAAGCAGACAGAAGATTCATATACAAATGCATAGAAAAATAAAATTTTATATATAAAAATCAAAAGTTATTGAAACTATCTGCTTTAAATGGGGCTGTTTTGAAGAGACTGTTCATATCTATTCAAACAGACCCCAGCCCAGACAAAATGTTAATCTGTCACTCCTAACTGATCCTTTACAAAGCCTTAGACCACTGCTTACAAAAGGAATGTAGTTTATTACAGTTGTTGACTCCAAATGAATATTGATTTCAATCTCAGAATGCTATGAAAGGACTTGCATCAATTACACAGTACATCAGAGTCATAATGCAAGTTACCTAGTTCCAGTGAAGCACACAGCAAATCAATCATTCACTTTCACACACCTTTGAAGAGACACTATCCATGAGCTTCCTTTATCTAACCTTAAAATAAGCCATGCAGTGCAAAGCAATGATAGAAAAGGAAACCATCCCCAATTTTTAAAAACCATAGGCTACTGTCAGAAAGCCATTATAATTACTCCCTTTCAAGTGGGCTGTGTGTTAATACAAATACAAATGAGGGGGTAAAAAAATGAAGCCTTAATGACAGCATTATAAGGGGAGGTTTCTCCTTTACATTATTTATTTATTCAATGGAAAATTATTTAGCAATTATGATAAAGCAACTAGAGGACAATGACTTTCCTTTGAATCACTAATTAAAATGCTGATTGCCTGTGGAGTGAGATGTGCAGTTATGGTCAAACAAGAACTTTCATTGTGTTAAACAGCTTGGGCTGTCCTGACACCTGGGTGGGGAGGGGAGGGGAGGAATTAAGCTGACTTCACTACAAAAATCAGTCTGACTTTTTTTTTTTAACATAATGCTACAGATCTGGCAAGATAAAATTGCGCTAGTTAATAAGGACAGGAAAGGAAGGGAAAAGAGGGAAAAGGGGAGAGGGGAACAGAGAAGAGAGGAGAAAAGGGGAGGAAAGAAGGGAGGGGAGGGGGAGTAGACAGAGGAGGGGAGAGGGAAGGACAAAAGAGAAGACTGGAGGGGAGGAGAGGGGAGAGGAAGAATTATTTAAATAACCATTTGAAATCTAATTGTATATTTGATACATATCAGGTAGCCTTTCATAAGAAATGTTTTTTAAAATAAAGTTTACACTTTTCATTTTCTTGGATTTCTCTATAAGCTACCTATACATATATACACAAACATCAAAGAAATGTCGCCCTTTTAACTCAATATAAATGCTCTTTAAACCCAATTTCTCTACAATAAAGGAAGAAATGTCTTAAAATTAATTGTGAAGATGAAATTGCTTTCCTTATAATGAATTCACTGCTTTGAATTTTACTAACTAAAATTATGGCTTTCCCAGTAACACTGAACAGTCATTTTCTAAAATGAAATATATATTTCTTATACAGAATTTGCTATTTTTTATGTTAAAAGATCAATTAAATTCATAAAGTTGAAACACTTTTATCTTATATCTTCAACCAGTAACTTTCATTAGAAAATTCATCCTTTTGGGCTGAGGAAATAGCTCAGAGGTCTAGCGCCTGCCTGGCAAGTGCAAGGACCCAGGTTTGATTCCCCGCACCACATGCTATGTGGACCCCAGAATCCCAGGTGAGCTGTGCTGGCCACCAAAACCAGGCAAGGTGGTGCACACCTGTAATTCTCTATACTGGGGAGGCTGAGACAGGAGGATCACTTTAAGTCTGAGCTGCATAGCAAGACCTTGTACCAAATAAATATTCTTTCAAAAAAAAGAAAATTCAGCCTTTGAAAGCTCTTGTTGCTCACAAAATTATAAAATCTTAGATTTGAGAGAGAAGTAAGAGTTCACTTTACATCATCCAACTTGGAAATTCCCTCCATAGTATCTTAGAAAATCCTCCCTTTGCATGATCTGGAAAAGATGATTTATCCCCTCAAAAGGTGGAGTATCCACTTCTAATGGTTCTGCAGGTCAGCTAACAGTAATGTCCAAACTGGCCTTCCCATGCCCTCCATCCCAAAGCCTGCCTAGTCTACCACTGGAACCCTGAGATAAACTATCCCAGCTTGCAAAGGACATCTTTTAAGGGTCTGAGGGCAGAACTGAGTTCTTCCCAGTTTCCTCTTTTACATGCTAATTAATTCCTATGAGTCCTGTTCTAGTGTGCTTTTATGTGCATTCTCCACCCTCTGTCCTTCTTAACAAAAGGATGGAGAAAAATAAAAAGATATTCTACTTGTGGCCAAATTATTCAGGTGTGGTGAGAGCCAGTTCCTTCCTTCCTTCCCTTCCTTCCTTCCCTCCTTCCCTTCCTTCTTTCCCTCCCTTCTTCCTTCCTTCCCTCCCTCCTTCCTTCCCTCTTTCCTTCCCTCCTTCCTTTTTTCCCTCCCTCCTTCCTTCCTTCTCTCCTTTCCCTCCCTCCTTCCTTCTTCCCTTCCTTCCCTCTTTCCCTCCCTCCTTCTTTCTCTCCTTCTTTCCCTCCCTTCTGTACCTCCTTCCTTCCCTTTCCTTCCTTCCTTGCTTGCTTTTTTCTTTCTTTTCTTTGTTTTTCCTTCTCCTTATTTTAAATTCATGACATAACAATGCATCATGTTCACCTTATAATCAACTAAAACTTGTAAATCAATTGTGCACAAATAATCTGTGATAAAATACATGTTTTACAGACTTTAATTCTCTGCCTTCATTTTCTCCACTCATTATTAATCCAGATAAAATATATTCCTATTCATTGGATGCTATTTAGCCTAAGTCTTAGTTTCCTAATATAAAATGCTTGGCAGTGTGGTAAATTCTAAATAGGTACTATCCCATACAACAGAGTTTCTAAAGTTGTAGATATAGTATGAAGACCATTAAATGCACTATATATTATGTCCTCTTTGCGAATGAAAACCTAAGACACAGGCTCTATAATTTATTCAAGTTCCCAAACCAGTGACAAGGCTGGGCTTGAAGTTCAGGCCACCTTTAGCCATTATACAATGAATGACCAGGCCTGTTAATTTTCTAAATTTTAAAACATTAACAAATTGAACTGTGATAAACTATTAATGAGAATCAGATTAAGTTTTTTTCTGTATATTAGTATACATTTGCAGCACATGCTATTTACTTGTGAGGACTTGATGCATATCCATAAGCCATTTTAATTCCATTTTTCATTCCTTGCCTCCTTTCTCCATCTCCTTATCCTCTTCCTATTAGAGAAGTATCTATCTCCCTACATCCTACTGTCTACCTTTTATTTGGCCTTTACTTATATTCTGGATTTCTAATATAAGTGAAACCATGTGATATTCAGACTTGTGTGGCAGATTTATTTCACTTAAATTACGGTAACAAGGTTTTTCCAATTCCTTAGCAAGTATTTAACTTTATCTTCATGATAGAGTGCTATTCCACTATGTGTAAATACCGTATTTTCATACTCCACTCGCCTGCTGATGGTGATATAGGCTGCTCCCAAGGTTTAGCTAGTATGAATCGTGCTGCCATAAACATGAGTATGCGTGTGTCACTGTAATACTTATGATGTCTTTAACCCTTTGGAAAAAAACTTGTCTGTGTTACTTTTTTCTCATTGCTGGAACAAAATACCTGGCACCCAAAATTAAGGAAAGAGAGATTTATTTAGCCCACAGTTTAGGAGGTTTGAGTCCATACTTGGCTGCCTCCAAAGCAGAGTGGCACAGCTCATAGCAAAACAGCAAGAGCAAAAAGGGAGGAACCAGAGCCAGGATGGGAGTAGCCCTCACACCCACAAGCCCACCATTGCACTGTGAATTCATCATCAACTCTGGGAGCTAGAAGCTGCCCATGACTACATGAAGCTTTGGGGAGATATCTAAACATAAACCATAGCTAAACCATAGTACATATAAGGGAAAAGTAGCTGAGTAAAATGCAATTTCTAGTTCTAGTTTTTGAGGAATCTACATAGTGATTTCCATAACGCGTACAGTTTCCATTTCCACCAACAGAAAGGCTCCTTTTTCTTCTTCCTTCACCATCATTTTTTCTTTTTTATGATGGCCATTTTCTTACTGTAGTAAAGTGGAGTCTCAGTATTGTTTCAATTTCCATTTCTATAGTGGTTCAAGACCATAGTTCCATTCATTGATTTTAGGGGGCTTGTTTGTTCCAAAATCTATAAACCCATCACCACACAACATATGTGTCCACAAAGATCCCACAGCCTCAGGAACATGGATGCTTTCTCAAGTGACTTGAGAATACTGAGCTACACATGTCCCTTGGGAATTTCTCTCCTTTGCAGGTTCCATCATCACTCTTTTTTGTTCAAGAAAATGACATCACCTTGGTACCCTGGCTAGCATCTGGATTTTTTTAAACTGCTTTCAATCCATTCATTTCATAGGGCCTACCCCAGAGCATCTAATTTTAGGTATCCACTTCTTCCAAATACTGAGATGTTAGCTCATCTCTCCTCTTTCCTTGATTTTCCAGATTTCTGTACACCCATATGAAAATTCCTTTCGTGCTCTGGGATGAACGTGTAGCAATTTAAAGTGACTGCAAGTTCATTTGGAAAATCTACACCTACTTGAGGCTTTCAGGTTCTTTTAGACATGGTTGTTCTCTGTTTTCCAACTTGAAAAACCATTATCCTTTACAGAGAAAACAGACATTAAATAGAGTTTAGCAGTGTTTCTCTCTTTGTTGTCATCTTTTAACATTATACCATCTGTTCCACACAATGCAAATCAGAAAATATTTATGGGGCACCTAAAATGTTCAAATATTCTTATGAGAACAAAATGACAGTGTGCTTAAATATCAGGAAGGAGATGGGGCAGAAGAGGAGGTACACAAAGAAATGTTTAGGTATAATATAAAAGAAGATGGAAGTACAGGACAAATACACAGCTATAGTATTCCACAAAGGAATGACAGATTGACCAATAAAAAAAATTTTCCCCAATAAAATAATTTCCCCACTTCTCTTTTATTTCCTTTTTCCTTTCATAAATTTAAGTATTTTGGGGGTACAGAATCAAACTAAGAACTTCATATTTCTCGGACAGGTGCCATGGTGCTCAGATATACTCCCAGCCCTAAAGTGTTTTTTATAGTTGTATACTTTATGTCTGTGAAGTGTGTGAATAGGTGTGTAAAGACACTTTTTGTAGATAATTTGTCTTGTTCTTTCTGAAATTATCTATCGAAATTTTATTATTTAAACCCCTCCACTTCAATTATCCATTTTCAATCACCTTTTCCCTAATTCATTATTTCATCATTTATTACCATGTCATATAAATACTAGTCAGTCTTTTAAAGTCTTAAGAATCACACTATCCTATTCTTAGACTTTCTACCATGGGCCAAACAACACTGAACTACCGGTCCTGCATTCAAGGAGCTAAAACCTATTTTATATGAATTTTTAAAAACCTACCAGCTAGCCAAGTATAGTGGCACACACAGAAGGATCACTTCAGTATGAGGCCGTCCTGACAGAGTGAGTTCAAAGTCAGCTTGAACTACATAGCAACATCCTATCTTAAAAAATGAACAAAAAATCTACCTCCTAAAATCGCAGGTTACAGCTCTAGCTATATATAGTCTCCAACTGACTGACTATACCTCTTATTGAGAAAAAATTAAAAGTGGCCAATAAATCTCGTTTTCTCAGTCATTCAAGAGATTATTTCTAGAGACAAATAATAATTTTTCAAAATCTTAACAAACTATATGTAGCAATGAAATTCCCCAGCATTATTATAATCTCAACAATTAAAACACCAACCATCTCAAAATTTGGCTATTTCTTCTGTTTGATTATTTTGTCTAGTGACAAATGCTTCCTACTCAAATGTGTGTTTATTTATCTGTTATAACTATTTTTTACATATAGTTTATATTATCAAAGTAATATGTTTACTGTTAAAACATTTGAAAATATGCAAAAAAAACCTGTCTGAAGTGTTTCTGCCTATAATTTTTTTGTATCTTTGGTATATTTTTTCTGAATATATATAGGCCTATGCATATAAATATATACATATTATGTCTCTGCATACCTACATACCCATATGTGTGTGTGTGTGTGTGTGTGTAGTGAATATTTACTTATAAAATATGTAGTGAGAATTGTAGTTCTACATCTCTTTCTTGACTGTGGAAAGATACATCTTTCCATTGTAAATTCAGTCCTTGGGCCAAGATTTGCTAACACATCTTCTGCCATTATAAGTTTTCTGCTTTACACCTACACTTTATGCTATATATACTGACATCTGACCATCTTGAATCTCTCTTAATTATCACTGTGTTTTCTGGACAATTTTCAGAAACTTCCTTATCTTTTATTGGTCAAACGTTAAATTTATGCTTTGGTTATTTTATTTTTTTCTTTTTAATAGCTCCAGATTTACAGTGGTTCTAACAGGGCTGCAATGTGGACTAATCTTAAAATGATGTTAAGTTCTGTCAAATTTGTTCTTCCCAGTCCTAAAAACTAGGAAAAAAGCAGAACAAACCACTATCTTTGTCTGAAACCTTGTAAGGTACAATCTGAAACTTTAAAAGTACATTCCTAGACCTTTGTAGCCATCCTACTGTTAAATACAATGACAAGAACTCATATCAGAACAATCATTAGTTGTAAAGTTCTTGTTTCAAGAATGTGATGTATCTCTTAAAGCCATTTCAGGTACACTCAGCCTCTTTTAACTGCCCAACAGAGATGTGACATTGCAGTTTCTGGGGTTACCATGCAAGATTCTTCAGGGCATGATGACATATGCTAGTAATCCTAGCACTGTGGGAGGCAGGAAGATACCAAATTCAAGCCCACGGGCAACTTAGCATCTTACTGCGACTGTCTCAATATTTAAGAATAAAAATGGCTCAGTATCAATCTCAGTATAGGGCCCTCAGTTGAATTCCAAGTTTTTGTTTTGTTTTTTGTTTTTAAAGATTGTGCTAAGTGGCTTAGCACCTGTGATAAATCCTGTTTGTCAGGTGTGATACTGCGCAGGGCTTCCTACAAAGACCTGTTTTATCCCAATGCACAGCAGCAGTGCTACAACACTCTTCTCTTTCTCTGTGGAATCAAATCCCTACATTCACCAACATGTTGACGTTAATTTATAACTGCTCACTGATGTCCTTTTCTGTTCCGAATATCTGTTCCATTTTTTTTGCCCTGAACAAAATATAGCCGACTTTTTACTGATATCTATTTGTACAGATTTTAAGATGCAATGTGATGCTTTTATTCACATATGCATTAGATAATAATCTAAAAATCTAGGGAAATTTCTTGAAAGAAAATTAATCTTGACTTTTTGTTATATTCATTTTCTTGTAAATAATTTTTACAAATGTCTATTAATTTCATGTATTCATTTTATAAATATTTTTCTAAAATTCACTGTCTGCATCTTTATATCTTTCTCATTTCAATATTTGTCTACAATTTTTAATTTGATATATAATTTTTATTGATTTTCAGTAAAGTTAATGAGAAAAAAAGAAAATCTAGAAAGACTAAAATAGAATGTCATGTCAGTTCAGATAGGAACTTATTTTTATATGTATTATATTAAAATTTAAATACAAGCCCTATAAAAAATAACATCCAAATGAAAAAGGAATCAAAAGATAAATTTCTTTCAATGAATGCTACAACCTAAGTACTTAGGGCCAGCCTGATAGCTCAGCGGACTAAAGTGCCTGCTTTGGCAGATCAAAGAGGCTGGGTTTGATTCCCAGCATGGTGTGCCACCCTGCACCCGCCCCCAGCATGCTCAGACAGTGATTGAGACTGGACGTGGTGGTACAAGCCTGTAATCCCTGCACTTGGGAGGCTGAAAACTGGAGAGTCACTATTAATCTGATCTACATAAGACCCTGAACACACCGTAGACCCTGCCCTAAATACAGTGGGAAAGAAAGAGAGGGAAGGAGGGAGGAAGGCAGCAGGGAGGGAAGGGAGGAATAAGGAGAGAGGGAAAGAAGAGAAAGAGGGAAAGAAAAAAAGGAAAAGAAAACCTAGGTACTTAAAAACAAATCTTTTTTCTACAGAACAACAAGCTTATTTACTAAAAACAGCAAATATTTTAACATACAATGTTTTTGTTATGTGTCATTTAATCTTTAAGAAATGCCATATATCACATCACAAATAAAATACTAATAATTTCTTGTCATTATGTGATTTTTAAGATTATCTCAAAAGAGTGGTATACATTATATGATCACAACTGTGACATTGGCGTAGGTGATTTTAAATGCTGAATATTAATTATGAACTTATCTTTACAAATATATCTCTACAACCTTAACAAGAACAAAATAAGCAGATGTGTATCTCTCTACAGCTATTATTTCTAATTATAAAAATATGAAATGCAAACTTAAAAATATTTTGGAAACAAACAGTACAATGCCCTTATCTGTGTCTCTTTCATAATACACATCTCAGGATCATCCAGCCAAAAAATGACAGTATACTTTTTAATATTAAACATTAAAATTTTTCTCTCACTTCACTTAAACAACATTATGTGGAAAATTTTTGTAAGTATTTGTCTTTTCTGATCTGAGTAATGTCTTACATGTATCAAGCAGTGAGAGTAACTGTATTGATCCTACACTGAAGATGCTTCACACAGATTTTTGTTGTTCTTCCCTTAGATATACAAAGAGTAAAAATGGTTTTATTTCTTATTTCAAACTTTTATCACATACACATGCCATTATTGACATAAAAATAAAATAATAAAAGTTCTGGAAGTCAGTTTGAAAAGACTTATCAAACTTTTAATGTATATTTACCCCTCTGAATTTATCCAAAGTAAATCTATTAAGTGAACAATTTGCAGCATACAAATGCAAAATATGCATTGTTCATTGAAAAACATACTGCAATCAGGTTAAACATCCATTAACAAGGAACTACTTACACTAAATAATATATAAGTACCATACAAATTTGTAAAATGCTAATATATGGATTTACACATTACTGATTTTAAAAGCATATTACAATTGATGTATGTAGTGAAATCCATCTTTAAATGCACATTTACAAAAGAATCTCCAAGATGATCACCTTTTAAAATAGTTTTATTCCTATGAGGTGAGACCACAGGTAATATTTTGCCCTATATTTCTGTGCACTGAATGGTATATAATCCACATCTATGACATTTATAATAAAAAGAAGAAATTAAAACTATCTAAAATATAACATTTGCCTTTAATTTCAACACCTTATAATAAACTAACAAACTAAAGCAAAATATGATCCTTTTTTGTATTTTAGGGAAGGGTCTACAGGGTGTTCAGGGTCTTACTACTTACCACATTGGACTCTAGATACAGTCTGCCAAGAGCTGGGATTGCAGAGGCACACCAGCATGACCAGTCTCAAGACATTTTTATAGGTATGCTAAAGATGACTACTTTTTAACTTTATAGCGAACCCACTGAAAATATTTAGTATCTAGAAATATAAACAAGATGCTCTCTGGGAACAAAGAGATCCATGTATTTATTATATAATAGCAAATAGTTTCATTAATTATATGGAGATGTCATCTGATCTGATCTGCATTTTTCATGAGGTACAGAGAGTCAGACTGAAAAATATCATGCTTTTTCTGATTTTTTTCTTCTCATCAAATCACTGTATCGTATTAGCAGAGGAACAGAAATCCAGTGGGGCAGACCCTTAGGATCAGCATTCCCACAAGGATAATGAACATTTTGAGTGAGAAAACCCATCATCCTTGCTGATATTATCAGCCTTTAAGAACACTTAGACTAATAACCATTATATATTATACTAATCCAGGAATGCATACTATTAAATGTTGTTTCATGCTTTGCTATTCTCTATATATGAACATGGAGATTAAAAGATACTACTTTGAAGCCCAAATGTTACATGTTTTTTCTGATAGTTAGGACTGAAAGCTTTCATAAAGCTTAAATCAGAAAAAGGAAAGCTCTCATTTAAAAGGAACATTTATTTTCCAAAAGGAACAGTTGCTAATAGTTAGTAAGTTGTTAGCTCTCATTAAACTATAACTATATTCTATCAATAAAGCATGCCTTCCCAGCAATAATTATCCAATACTAAAGACGGACGATTTACAGGTGATAAAAACAAAAGACAATTTTATGCAAGAAAGAAGACTTAATTCTCTTCTACTCTATAATCCTGTTGAACTTATTACTTTAGAAGAGAAAAATATTAAAACCTATATGTGATTGATTATAAAACTCATTGCTCCCATATCATTAATGAAATCACCTCTTATTGAGAAGTTTTTGCACGTCAAAAGAAATTACCAACAAAGTGAAAACATAACCCACAAATTTGGAAGAAATTTTAACTAATAAGCACTCAGACAAAGGTCTGTTCTCTAGAATTTATAAGGAACTAAACAACATTAGGGCCCTAAAATTTGAAGACCCAATCCAGAAATGGGCATCCAAGATGAACACACACTTCTCATAGGATGAAATTAAAGAAGCGAATAAATACATGAAAAAATGTTCCACAACACTAGCCATCCATGAAATGCAAATTAAAACAACACTGAGATACCATCTCACCCCAGAAAGAATAGCTATCATAAACAAATCAACTAACAACAAATGTTGGATAGGCTGTAGGAACAAAGGAACCCTTCTGCACTGCTGCTGGGAATGTAGACTGGTGCAACCATTATGGAAATCAGTGTAGAGAGTCCTTACAAAACTAGGACTAGAAATCCCATTCAATCGAGCTATACCCCTATTGGAAATTTTCCCAAAAGAACCGAAAAGGTCATATCATAGTGATATATGTGTACCTATATATAGAAGCACAATTTGTGATAGCTAAATCTTGGAAACAACCAAGATGCCCATCACATGAGGAGAGGGTGAAAAAGATATGGTATTTTTATACATTGGAGTATTACTCACCTATAAAGAATGATAAACTCGGGGACCGGCCAGAGAAAACGAGGCCGACTCCACCATCTTCCTCCATCCCACCTGCGCCCACCCACCCCTGAGACCGGCCAGAGACTCTGCCATTTTCCTCCATCCCGCCCACGCTCACACAGCCAGAGACCAGCCTGAGACAGTGGCTGACTCCAGCGGCCTCCTGGATCCCCCGCCAAGCTCTCCCAGAGAGAGCAAATTTACAGGACACTCCAGGCTTCCCAGATCAGTGAGAGTGTGGTGAGTCTGAGGGAGAGCCTTTGGCTTCTTCCCACGCGCGCTACGCAGATCCCTGTCCCCAACCCCTCCAAGCCAGTGACTGGCCTGAAACCTCAGGACCCACTCACCAACACCTCCCTGGATCCCCTGACCTAAAGCCCACTGTTTGAGTG
Organism: Ctenomys sociabilis; assembly: GCA_004027165.1. Lineage (NCBI taxonomy): Eukaryota > Metazoa > Chordata > Mammalia > Rodentia > Ctenomyidae > Ctenomys > Ctenomys sociabilis. The sequence continues at coordinate 62,832 of PVKA01010491.1, forward strand.
GGAATTTCCCCGATTCTCTGGGCATCAAAGGTCAGTGAGTGTAGAACTCCAGGACTGTCGTGCCTGAGATACATTTCCCAGGGATTACCTGCCCGCCACCCCTCATGGCCCAGTGACATCTCCAGGCACACTGTGCCAGTGAAACATTTCCAGGTGATTACTGGTCCCACCCCAAAGCGCCAGACCCAGTGCAGGTCGGCCTGGAGTGAGAACTCCAAGCCTGCCATGCTGGAGGGATTTCTCAGCAATCCACGGTCCCACGCTACGGACCTAAACCCAGTACAGCCTGGCCTGTGAGTGAGGGCTCCAGGCCCACTACACCAGAGGGACCTTTCCCAGCCTTGTCGGGCTACAGCCTGTAGACCCTGACCCAGCACAAGCTGGCCAGCTCAGTACAGCCTACTCAGTGAATAAGATCATCCACTATCCTTTTGTGAGCCCGGAAGACCCACCAAAGCCCAGACCCACCCACCTGGGGAACGACCTGCCTGACACAGGAGGGCTGACGCTGGGAACCAACAGAGGGGAACCAAAGGAGCTGCAGCAAAAAAGGAACTGAACACAACAGCTAGACCCAGGATAGGCATACCTGGAAAATCTCAAACTTAATAGACTGGCACCCGAATCTCATAACAAGCTAAGGTTATAGCTGTACCACAGGTCAAAGTCAGTGCTATACAAAATGACAAAGAGAAGGGGAAAAATGCAATCCCAGACCGCGAGTCCATCAGGAAGGGCAGAGGACACTAGCTCAGCTGCAACGAATGAAGTAACAGATACAGCAGCAAAGGAACAACAGCAGAAAGCTATAGAGGAAATAAAACGAGAAGTAATTCCCCAAATTAAAAAAGAAATATTTGAATACATAGCATCTGAAATAAAGAATGAATTCCAGAAACATTGGGTGGAAAAATGATGCTCACACAGAACAAGTGCAGAGAGCACTATTCCAACTGATATATATGAATTAACAGCATCTGAAGCAAAGAAACAACAGCAGAAAGATCATAAGGAACTCAAAGCAGAAATAAGTTCTGAAATCAAAAAAGAACTTTTTGAAGTCATAGGATCTGAAATACCGAAACAAGTATAGAAATATACACAGGAAATCCAACTTGGAAGAAACACAGCAGAAAAAGAATTAAAAACTACCTCTAAAGAAGACATGGATAAAAAAAATTGAGATAAAAAATATGATGGATGCCTTGAATGAGCAATACAGAAAAGAAATAGAACACATGAAACACAGTCAAAGAGATATAGAAGAACTAAAAATAGCAATCACGAGTCTACAAAACCGTCTGAGTGAAAGTGAAGACAGAGTTTCAGATCTTGAAGATGCCGGAGCAGCTAGTGAAAAGGTGAGAAAGGATCTCTTAAAAACAACAAGAATGCAGGAAAA
>PVKA01010492.1:0-64215 GCA_004027165.1 Ctenomys sociabilis
ACAGAGAGCAATCTGGTCAAGCATTGGCCGTGACTCATCCACATGGATGACACAGACAAAGGAACTACAGAATAATGTACAGGACTACAAGATAAACCCTGAGAAGACTTCAATGACCACATAGGAAATATAAAGTACATGTGTTGGTATATAGGTTTTGATCTACCTAGGTCTTAACCATCCAGCAGAAAAGCATAAAAGTATAAAAATGAAGTATACATCGTGAGCCCATAATATTAAGCTGAGCTGTAAATGGATATGGTCGACAATTTCTTTGAATAACTCCCTATGGTTGCAGAATGCTGGACTGTGTTGGATTGTGGTGTCGAGTTCAAGAACCTCCAGCTGTTTGTTAACCAGTAGCTCTGCATTCACACCTTCCCTCAGCTCCTGGACACCCCAGTTGTTTTCCGTCTATGATTTTGACTGTCCTGAGTAGGAGAATCACATAGTCATGCTTTTTGTCACTGGCACACCTCATTTAGCAGAGTGTCTTCAGGATTCATCCATGTCCTAATGTTATTCAGAATTTTCTTCCTTAATTTTATGTAATACTCCATTGTGTGTGTATACTTCATGCTGCTTACCTGTCTATCTGCTCTGCAATGTTTGGATTGTTCCCACATTCCAGCTACTGTGAGCAATGTTGGGATGAACCTGGGTGTCCAGGTAGCTCTTTGGCTCTGCCTTCCATTCTTACAATTATGTGCCAGTAGCTGGGATTGTTGGATCATGTTAATTCCATTATTATTATTATTATTATTATTATTATTATTATTATTAATAATTTATTTTTTGTATTTTAGAGGCATGTGCTCCACCATGCCCAGACTCAATTTTCCTCTCAGCATGCCCCAGGGGCTGGGCCGGCACAGCAGGCCAAGGGATGGAACCCCTGGCCTGCTGTGCCTGCTTGCAGTGGCTTTAATCTGCTGAGCTATTTGGCTGGCCTTTAACTCAATGTTTAATTTTAGAGAAACTACCATACTGCCTTCCATAATGGCTATGCCATGGTACATTACCAAAGGTTCCAAGGTCAAATACATATTTTAACAAAGGTCACTGTCTCAGTAATATTTACAACAGTGAAAACCGAATGCACCTCAAGACCCATCAGTAGGCTAAACTATATTTCATTCATATTACCAATGACTTTGCCATTAGAATAAAATTTCATTGATATGTTTAATACTGAATATGATCTGTGTGCATAATTTTGTTTAAAATCAGATCACATAAGAGCTTATGTAAAAATGAAATCAACATTGTAGAATTATATACAGTATCTATATCTGTAAATGCATACAGATATGTATATGCCTAGTTATTCCTGGGTAGCTAGTTAACCAGTAATTTATTTCCTTCCTTTTTGATGCTTTCCAAACTGTCAATTAAGAAAACTATAGACGCTATAAAATAATGTATTATATTAAACAATATCTTAACATACTGTTAAAAACATACACTTAATGGTTCATTATTAAGTTTCCCAGCTGGCCCTTGTCAAAGAGCAGCAAGCCATTGCATATTTATTGATGTCTTCCCATGCATCATTGTGCTTGGAGGCCCTTGGGTAAAAGAAAGACTGGGACACCAATGCCATCCACTCTCAACAGTGCTCATAGTATTTGGATGACATTCACTTGTAAAAAATCATGACAATTACATTGGATGCCTACAATAATGTAAAAATGAGAAGAATAAAACAGATATTGAAGAGTCAATAACAATTTGTCTAGAAGCTGGAAAAGTTTTAAGAGAAGGCTTCAAAAGAGCAGAGGAGCCCTGAGCAGATGGAAAAAGAAAGCATAGACAGTTGCCAGAAGGTGTAAAGGCAATTAAGATTTCAAGAAGGGGGAAAAGAAAGGAGAATTAGGACACTGGAGAGCAACAAATATTTTCTTCTCTTTCTTTTCTTATTAGTACATATTTTCCCAGAAATCAGTAAGGAGATCTCTCAACAATCTAAAGATAGAAATTTCATTTGACTCAGGCATTCCTCTACTTCATTTCCTCTGAAAGAGTTAAGAACATCACATTGCAGTGGTCCTAGGCACACACTCATACATAATGGTTGCTAGCTAGTGTCAAGTTGAGTAGTTCTGAAGCTTAAGAAAGTGACTCAGCAGCTTTCTATCCTAGGGTATAGAGCCATGCCCTAGGAGGGCTGTTCATGCCCTAGGAGGTTGTAATGATTGATTCATTGAGTCAACAGGAGTTCAGAAGCATAACTTAACAACTGAGCAGGGGGCCAGGGGCTTCAGTGTGGAAACTTCTGGGGCAGGGAGATGGTGTGTGTATCACACTTGCCCTGGGGTGGTAGCCTGCCCACAACAGAAGGGAGGAAAAGAGGCGTGCTTTCCCCTTTCAGCTCCTGTTGCTTTTGCTGTCTTCCACCTTGAAATGTTACCCCTCATCATGGCGCCCTGCCTCGGAGCCAGCTGATCATAGACTGAAAACTCCACAAACTGTAAGTTAAGAAAACCTGTTCTTCTATGATTTGGGGCACTGTGTGTTTTGTCTCAGCAACAAGTAACTAACACACTGTATGTATAAGGAACATTAGATTTTGAAAGCCGTGGAAGCAGGAACTCACAGAGGGTCAGTGTTTTTGAAAAGAAAGTGGACAAGCTGGAAAGAGACACAATAACGGTGTCCCAGGTATAGATTGTGGTTTGGGCAGAAGTTGGCATAATTACTGGACACAGTTATAGTTTTAATCAATGATGTCCTGTTTTATAATTTAGATTTTAGGGCGAATGTGTATTCTTTGTTTCATTCTTTATGAACAGTTTATGTCTAAATTCACCTATACTTAATAGCTTGACTCTGCTCCTCATACATTTTGATGGATAAACTTAAACTGGTAAAATAAATAGTAACTGAGATCCACAACTTTGTTCTTGTAGATGTTCGGTTGGCTGTGCATGTCTAGTGGCTTTGCATGCCTGCAAACTGTCACTTAGCTGGAGCATTTACCAGTCAAGTTGAGCAGAGGAGATGGCAGCTGAGAAGTGTCAATTTCTACATCAGCAGTTGCTAAGACGAGCGTTGCTGTCTACATCATAATTCTTCATTATAAAGTAACAGATCCATGTTGTTCCTCTCATACACTGTTATTGCAATACATATCAACATAAGGAGCTGCTTAGGATTCCCATTAAAATAGGAATTAGAAGGCTGGCCTACAGTGAAGATACTTGAAATTTACAAGTGGAAAGAAAATTAGGCTGATGTGCAGCTAACTTCAGGAACTAATCAGTAGCGAAAAAATGCTTTTTGGCACAATTTTTCTTTACACAAAGACATGATTCAGCAGCTTTCTGCTCTAGCGCTGTCAATGTTTTTGAATTGGTGGTGATTTCATTGGCCGTGTTTATTGGGCTTTGCCCCTGTCAGTCATTGCTAATTGTACCACCTGGTGGTATACACACAAATCCAGATGAAGTCCTCCTGCACTTACTTGAAGTCATTTGCGTCTATGGCTTACTCAGAGGATTCAGCAAAGTGTTGTTCTACATGAGGAGAGTGTGAGAAGAACAACTGATGAAACTAATTGCAAAACACTTGCGAGCTAAAGCGCTGCGCAAATGCTGCTCCGTAATAACAATGGTGCTCTGAGGTAGGAGGCTAATGGGGCATTTCGGAAATTTGAAAACATACACAAGCAAAGCAGAAATTAAAATTATTTAAGGTCAAGTATGTGCTTCATTTACTGTTCACTGCAATTGTCATTTATGTATGTAACAGGAAAACAGGAATTTGATTTTTCAGTGTAAAATACAGAAATGGAGCATATTTAAGTGGAAGACCACAATAATTAATGGGCCGTGGCTAACTTCAAATGACTCCAAATCGTAAGAAAATAACTTTCATCATTTTATATAGTGCCACCCACCAAGGAGTGGTGTAGGTCAAAAGTGAAAGCTCTAGGCTTGGCTCCAACTTGGTTTGAAGGTGTAGAGGTCAAATGCTTAGCTTCTGTGCCAGGCTGTCTGGTTGCAAGCCAACCTCATGGGGTCCTATGTGTGAATTTGGACAGCTCACATAACTTCCTGGTCCCTCTCTATGCTTAAATGGAAGTGATAATAGTTTCGACTTACAGGTTTGTGATGATGAAAAATTCCTTTAAAGCCTGGTACATAGTAAATATGCTGGAGATATTAGGTAATATATTTTGATTCTTATTCACAAATTATATTCCACTGGACAAAACAACAACAAAAATCTGTTGTCTGTAAGCTCTACTTCTTTATCCATAGAGAACAAAGACCAGGCAAGAGAAAAGGAGTACAGTGGCCAGAGCTGTTTGGAAAGAACCCCAAGCTAAACGGCTTTCCCAGAGTCTCCCAATCTCCAGGGACAACACAACGAAGGTTTTCAGAAACTCCTCAGTGAAAAAGCTTGTATTTTTAAAGTCACATTTTAAATCTAGTTAGACACAAAATGCATTTTATTTATTTTTAAAGAGAGTACAGGATATTATTAAAACAAAAAATTACAAATGGTACAGAATTTCACTAAATGAAATAATATGAAATTTGCAGTATTTGTTGTATTGTATAGTGATGTCTTCAAATTAGCTGTTGATACTACCCAATCTATGCATGCATAATTGGAAGAAAAAAGAAAAAAATGTGTCAGAAGGTAAAGAAGAGAGAAAAAAACAGAACTGAAAAGATAAGACAAAACAAAAGATTAACTGCTCAGTTCCATAGACAGAAAGAAGAAATCCCCAGTACAGTTGTCCAAACCATCCTGTTTACGTATGTTGATAATCTCTTTCCCCTACTCCCTCTCCTGTCCTTTTCCTCAACTCAGCAGTTCCTTCCTTTTTGAACAGGTTCATTCCCTTTTTCTAGTATCTATTGTACCCTTCAGTTTTTATTTTCTCTTTGAGATTCTCACACTAAGGAGACCATACCATGTTTGCACATGCAGTTTTGCTTTATTTGAAGATTATTGTTTCAAGTTGCACTCATTTACCAATAAAAGCCTCAAATTTATCCCTCCTACAGCTGAATAATAATAATAATAGTAATGAAAATAAATCACCAACAGAATATAAAGAAAACCCATGAACTGGGGGAAAAAAAAGTATAACCCACTGTCCCTTTGACAAAGGCCTTCTATCTAGAAGAATTTTAAAAAGTAATGTCCCCTAAATTCAAAGTCCCAATCCAGAAATGAGAATCTGAGATGAATATATATTTCTCAAAAGAAGAATATAAATGATAAGTACATACATGAAAAAATGTTCAACACCACTGGTCATTTGAGAAATGCAAATTGACACAACACTACGATTCCATTACCCCATAAAGAATGACTAACATCAAGAACTTAGCCAATAACAAATGCTGGAGGAACTGTGGGGAAAAAGGAACCTTTTCTACTGTTGTTCAGAAGGAAGACTGTACAACCACTGCGGAAATGAGTATAGAGATTTTTGCAAAAAGCTAGGATTGGAGGTCACCTTCTACACAGCTATTCTCCTCTGGGTATTTTTCCAGAACTGAAAACATACCCCAGCAATATATGTGCTCCCATGTTTATAGAAGTGAATATTTTCATAGTTAAATCTTGGAAGAAACCCAAATATCCATCAACTGAGAAATGGATAAAGAAGTTGTAGTATTTTTATAAAACACATTTAAAAATACCTATTTATAGGTCTTAGAATAGGGTGAGATATAGCTGGACATTTTCCTTAATTTTATACTGGTCTATGAACAGATACTTTTAATATATTAAACTTTCAAATAAATTATTCAGAAATAATTTTAAAATTACATAAAAAGTACAAGGACGAAAATCATTCAAAGAGCACTCATGTAAGTTTTGCCCAGAATAACCTATATGAATATTTTTGCCCTATTTGTTTTATTATTTGTCCTATCTGTCTATCTACATCTGTCTTCTATTTATCTACTGTTATATCTATTTCATTTGTGTGAGAATAAGTTATATACCACATGACTTTATTTATGCATATCTTAGAAGGGATTATCTCTCACATGTCTATAGTATAAGATCAACTCCAGTAAATTTAGTATTAACACAGTTCTTTAGCTTATTGCCCATTTTCCAATTTTTAAAAAATTTATCCCACAATATTCTTTACAACCTGATCTTCCCGCAGTAACATCACATAACAGGCCGAGTAATGCATTTGATTATCATGGTTCTTTTATGTACTTTAATTCATAACATTTCCACAGCTTTTCTTCGTTTTAGATGTATCAATATTTCTCATCCTTTTCAAAACAGAACATTCCCTATTTTGAGTTTGAGTGTTATTTTTTTCATGACGCTTCAGACATGATGTGCTATGCTTGGTTATTATAATGCGTAGAAAAAGATTTGTTCTTTGAGAAGGAGCAGAAGACTGCATCTGGGAGATGGCTGCTATCCACTTTTCTCTCAGGAGAGTGCAGCCAGTCATGTGGTCAATGCTTTTGATTTGTTCGCTGGTTTATTCCTGTTTGCTCCTGCACTGTCATTAATAACAGTATAAAGAGACATAATTTAAAACATAAGTAAATATCCTGCTTCTCCTCAAAATTTTTATTCTACATTCAAATCTATAGTTTTTTTCTCATCTTTTTTGTTTATTGTTTTTTGTTTATTGATAAATAAATACCAATGCAATAGTTTCAAAGCTGATTAATGGGACAGTTTCAATAATTAATACATTGTACATTGTTATCTTCTTAGTGGTTATCCATAATACAAGAAGCAGACAGGATATCCTGTATAAACACTATTAGTACAAATCTTCTCATTTAGTTAAGCGAAAGTAGCTGTATATCTATCCTAACTATTCTGTATATACAAATACAAAATGGTCCTTTTGTTGTAGCTCCTTTTCTTGTTGAGTCCTATCAGAGATAGGTATTCCACTGACATCTAAATACCATAGGTGTATGAATTCAGCAAAATAACCCAACACAGTCCAGCAGTCCACAATGGTAGTGGGTTATTCGCAGAAGTTGTTGACTTGAGCCCTTCACAGCCCAGTATGTTAATATGGCTTTACTTTTTATTTTATTTTACTTATTTATTTTTAATAGGACAGTTTCAATAATTAATACATTGTACATTGCTGTCTTCCTAGTGTTTATCCATAGTACAAGAAGCAGACAGGTTATCCTGTCCAAACACTATTACTACCAATCTTTTTTCTCATAGAATTAAGCAAAAGTAGCTGTACATCTATCCTAACTATTCTGTATATACAAATACAAAATGGTCCTTCCTTTGCATCCCCTTTTTAGTTTAGTCCTGTTAGAGATGGGTATTCCATAGGAATTTAAGTATTATAGGTGCCTGAATCTATTGTGATGCTTGGACACTACTGATTTTCCAACCTGATTGTGCTTTCCACTTCTTTGAGTCTAACCTTGGCATTCAACCTTGAGCAAGAATCAAATCAGCCAAATACAGAAATGGTCTCTGAAAGTATGGCCTTAAGAAGAATCACTTTAATTAATGGTATTGGCTCATGCATTTCTGTTTCTGAATTTTTAAAAATCATGATTGTTCTTAATTGTTTTGTCTAACAAATGATCTGACATTTTGTTAGTGGGAACAGATTTTTCTGTTCTTGTGGCAAACTGCCGTGTTTGTTTGACAGTGTTTATTAAAACAAAATATTTGGTTTGATTTTTAAATTCTTTGCCCTGCCCTGGAATTACTTACTTGTCTGAGGGATTCTGAGATTGAGGCTACCTTAGCTTTGGTTTGGAGAGAGGGGTGAATTAAAGTATATTCTAACCATCTGTGGTAATGTGTGTGTGTGTGTATGTGTGTGTGTGTGTGTGTGTATTTTTATTGAGTCAAAGATAAAATCTGAAAATGATATTATACACTTGGTGGTCATCTGGTCTGATTATTAACTATATCTACTCTATTCAAAATGGCGAGTTCATAATACAGTGGATTTCATATCAAATTTAGAAGAAAATTTTCATTCCTGTGATAATTACCATCATAAATACATAAAGTTTCCTATCAATTTCTTCTCTGCCTAGACATCCTTTCTACTTCACCTTTGTCAGACGAGTAAAATATCTCACACAGATTAGTGAATACAAAGATCACACTTATCTTTTTAGGACTTAGTATATAACATGAATCAACTTGCTGCAGTCTAACAAGAATAAAAATTGGAGTTTTCAATACAGATATAGGACTATTTTGAGGACAGATGGCAGTGTTTCTCTTGCACATCCTGAAGAGTTGTGACGTGCAGGGTTAGGAGGCCTCTCATTTTAGCTTCTTCGTGACTGTGTCCTTCAGTTTTTTCCCTTTGACGTCCAGCTTCTCTACTTCTACAAATAGGTCTCTCATGGAGTACACATTTATAGATTTTCGTTTTCTAATCTGCATAAATATACTAAGTGATAGTCTTTAAACTTTAATTTCATAATTCAGGTCATATCAGATTGAGTAACTTAGGCAGTTTGTCCATGACTGGCACAATTAAGCAAGTTAATGAAGGTGAATCTCCTTGCAATATGCTTGTTTCTGTGAATCCTAGGAAGTCATTTTGAGACAAGTCAAGATTTCCTGTGAATGGGCAGAAAGTCACCCCAAGGTTAAACGTATATTCACTCATACTCAATATGTGCTTTTCCTAAGCATGTGGAAGCATGTCAGTGTAAAACTTTTTCATAGAAGGAAAATACATGCTCATTAGTGTTTAATTTTATTTTTTGTTTTTTAAAAATAAAATGGCTTTATGTAGCTCAGGCTGGCCTTGAACTCATGGCAATTTATCTGCCTCAGCCCCTTAAGGCAGGAATTGCAGACTGGTGCCATTGTGACTACTGTAAAAATATTATTACAATAGAAGACATATTGTCATTAATACCTATCAAAATACTACCCTTTTCTTTGAACACATCTATCTCATATTCTCGTCACTTTCTTTCTTTTTTTGGGAGAACTGGGGATTGAACTCGGGCCTTTGACTTGCCAGGCAAGCACTTATTCTACTAAACCATCTCCCTGACCCCTCTCATCACTTTCTGAAGCAGTTCTATAAAGCCTCTTTTGTGAATGCCTTTGATGGGCTTCCATGGCTGCCTTGACATCCTGTATTGATTAGCAATGTCTACCTTTCATGACTTTTTATTTTACAAAAGAGCCAGAAGTCTCATTGTGCCTGGTACAGTAAATAAGGGGATTGAGGACACAGCATCTGTATTTCTGCTGGATGGCCCATGGCAGCAACATTCATCCAGATTTTGATCGTCTATTGCAAAGACATTCTCGAAGGAGCATTTCCAGAGAGGCTTCAGAATGTGGCAAGAAGATGGGATGAGTGTATTTGAATTAAGAGGGAGTATTTTGACCAAGGTTAATAGCAATGTCATTTTTACTGTAATCATTCAAAAAATATAACCATTCACTGTATCTCAACAATCACTCTGCATGTATTGTATGGAGAACTGCTGTTTCTTAACAGGGAAAAAGAGGCAGCGTCCATGGGATGCTCATCAGTAATTAATACTTGTGGAATGTGACGTGGATTAAAAAGGTGAAAGAAATCTAGAGAGTGTGACTTTTGCTTTATTAAAAAACCCAATTCATTGGTGAAGCAATTGGATAGTGCTAAATTTATTGCTATTATGGACATTAAAGGGACACGACATGTGGGCATCAGCAATAGCGTACTTACCAGTGACTATTTTGGGGTCTGCATGGGGCTTGTGGGCAAGCAACCTCTTGCATACTGGAGGTAGATGGACATGGCCACCACTCACCTGGCTGGAGATGTAGAAGGCAGCAGGCAGTGGCAAGGCATTAGTTCTTATGTGCATCATCATTTATCCTCAGTGGAACACTTGCAAGAGTTTTATTATTTGGGTTTTCATTCAAGAAAATCCATCTGTGAAATTAGAGAGCATTGGCCTTAAAAGTGCATTTGACAAATGGAAAAACAACAGCCTCGCTAGAGTTGCATGTGCCATGAGCAACAGGACAGTATGATGAGCCAGGAGACTAAGGTGGGGCCACTCTCCTGCACTTAATTTCACAGCTCTTAGAACAATAAGTGGGCTTTAAGCAAGGCTCTACATCCCAGTCAAGTCCAGTCCTACTGCTGAGGTTGTCTGCTAGTTGACAATTATGTAGCATGCAAATGAACAGGAGTAGCAGGTTTCATTCTTGTTACCTAAAGGGAGAAGGAAGGAGGGAGAGAGCAAGAGAGGGATGCTTCTGAAGTAGTGCACCTTGCTGAATTTGCACTCTGCATTACTGCCTTTTTCTCTTTCTCAGACACTTGGTTTTCTAGGTGGGAAAAGGCACCTCCCTTTCTTTGGGGGCCTTGTGCTGTCTCAGTTTAGTACAGGTTGTGTTTGCTACAGGCACTTAGCAATGTGTTTTCCATTCCACGTTTTCATCCACCACTGTGTGCTTCCCACATAGATTCTCTCATCTTTAAAGGCTACCAGTGTTGTTTGCTGTATTTTAAATGCTGGTCTGGCTGGATGACAGTCCTCAGAAAGATGCACACCACATTTCAAGCTTCTGCAGCACAGCTCTGACATGTCATTGGTTGTCAGACACAGAGCGGCATGACTTGCACCTCAAAGTCCTTCAACACTTCAAGCAGAAGGAAGCAGAAAAATGATACCTGGGGAATTGTATTTTATGATTAAAATCCCCACATCAACTTTCTTCATATTGAAAGAGTGAGGGAAAAAGACAGGTGCAATCTTACTAGAATACATTTTTTAAAAATCCAAAGAAAAGTTATTTTAACTGCCAAGATGTGTAAACCACGGTGTTCAAAATTGGCAAGATCCCTCAATGCACTGAAAATAAAAAAGCATTTTCAATCAAAGACAACTGACTGCTTGCTCATTTAAGTGGTTAGCTGGTTTTGTTGCAGGGACATTTTTTGATGCTATTAAGTAAGGCAAGATTCTCTAATAGTCTGGCAGTGGGTGGGGAGAAAAAGTCTTTTTCAATATAATGGCTGTATTTTAGTTAACATGTTGTTAGTCTTTAATGACTAGTGGTGTAACAGCTGGTTTTGATGTAATTTCTTTTGAGACCACTAGATTACAAGCAGTTTATTGCATTCTTCCTCTCTGACTGCTCCCTGGATACAACCTAAAGTCAAAAGGTTAAAGGTCTAATGCCATAAGCTAAAGGATTTGTCATCATTTAACAGGTCACTTGTTGCTATGTACAATGCAAACTGAAAATTTTTCAGTGGGGCTGGCAGAATGGCTCAGTAATATGGTTATGATTTTTCCTTCTTCAACAGTCAGGAATTAAGACTATTCAGCTGGAGACAAGTTCTTAGAAATCAAAGATTATATTTTAATGGGTGTACATGTGAGTCTTCATGAAGATGAAAGAATATGTTAAAAATAATTTAACTTTCCCTGAGAAGATCTGAAATTGGGAATTTAACTTCAATAGAAACATATTAAAATGATACTGGGTTTTTGAAGGAGCTGTAGGTGACATATCCAAAATGAAAAGGGAGAGACAAAGGACGGGTCAGACACCGGGGGAGGTGTTAAAGGTCACAGAGCCCATTGTTGTTTCACTGCAGACTTGTAGCCTTCCAACCCCTCAGCTTCTCGCAGTCCAGCTCTCTTGTACCAGCCAAGAGCCTTCTTTGTTTAGGGAAAGAACAGTTCTTTGAAGCCTGAGCTTGGTAAAAGAGGTAAACAGAAAATCCAGAAGAAACTGCATGAAGCTGAAACGTCTTTCTTTGCAAATATCAATGTGAGATTTGAGGGAGATTTTGAAGACTCTGGGCCCCAGTGTAGATTTATTAAAGAAATAGAGCTGATTTCCCTTGTTTGTTTTCATATTAGTTTGTGACGTCTCACTTCTTAAAAACAAAAAACTTTCATCTTTTTTTGTAGTGTTGCAGAATGCTCTTTGTACAGTTTTGAAGATGTTCTGAGACAGTGTGGAGTCTTTGGAACTCAAGGCTCACGTCCAGCAGTGTTGCTGTAAATGGCACCTCAAGATGGTGACCTGGCTGCCGCTCCATCCAAGCTCGTTTCCTGTGCGTCTGTTGCCCTCTAGGGACTCCACCACGAAAGGAACATGTGATCTGGCCATTTGCCAGGACCCCTTGTCCATCCCACTCACCTTACTTCCCCTCACCCATTTGAATTCAGTATTGGTTTCCATACTTGTAAGCATTTGTTTAGTATTTCTGTGATCTGAGAAGCAAGGAATTAGTCTGAATCATTCTTCTAAATTCTCAAAAGATGGCAAATATTGCAACTTAGTCATCTTGATTATTTTCTACTTGATCTTGTGTGTTTGATAGAAACAACAAAATATTAGGACTTTTGAGTCACACTATCTACTTTGAAATTTTGGAATCACTGTCATAATAGGCAGTGATATGCTTCTAATATTCTTCTATAAAGTTAATATGGTAATACAGATGATTCCTCAAGACATAATTATGGGGTGGAAGATGAACTGACTCCACTAGCGGTAGTGGTATGAACAAATTTCCACATTTCTTTAAAAATAGTTTCCCATTATATTTTACTTGCATGAGTAAATGTTCTTTAACCAACAACCACATTCATGATAAAACAATATTTTTCCATAAGAAAAAAGAATAACCAGTGCTGGCTGTACACGTTTTAGGTTTTGCTTGCCTAATTTTCTTGGCCAGAGAGGCAATATGGATGCCTAATCCAAAGAGGTTAATCATAGGCCCAAGAGTTGCTGGTGAAGTAGTCTTGCATAAAAATATATTCTGAAGTGGAAGTCTGATGCTCGCTTTTAAAGATACTTGAGGAAAAATGGAACTCATAGAGATGGTAGCGCTTAACTATAAAGGCCATGAGAGATCATGACCAGGACTCCCAGGCATTGTGGGAGCTAGAATTAAAATGAGGCAAAGCTGTGTTATCAACAGAAGATGCAGTCAATCAAGATAGCAAGGAAGAGGAAAGAGCAAAGCATTCAGTGACAAAGAGAGAACTATGCTATGTTCATGGGCAGAGTCATGGTAAACTCCCACCAAACGGGGCTATCATGACAGCTGCAACTGCAGCAAACTGTTTCTCTAGTTCAGCCTCTTTTGAAAACAGGTATCTCGTTTTCTCACTGATTCCACTGAGTTCATTACTTTAGAACTTAATTGCACCTGAAAGAAGCAGGTTATTCCTCATAGTAAAGCCTGTGTGATAAATGTGCATCAAAGACTCCCCAAGACAAAGGCTTTCTCCAAAATGCGCTTCAGTGTAAGAATTTTTTGGTGCAATAGCCCCAATAAGAATGTCTTTCTTCAATGTTTTTGATCATGGGCAGAGGGTGAGGGGCTCGGGCACCAAACTGGACATTACCCTTTGATCTCCTTTTATTAATATTCACTATGCCCTGCCAACAAGCGTGTGAAGAAAATTCTCTTATTCCCTAAGTATGGTTCAGTGATATATATATATATATATATATATATATATATATATATATATATATATATATATATATATATATATATATACACATTCTTTTTTTGCTTCCAACTCAGCCCACCTTGGGGGTGGTGCTGCACAGCATGTGGTGCCAGGGATCGAACCACAGTCCCTACACTTACCTAAGCTTGCTTAAGCAGGTGCTTTAGACAGCTGAGCTATCTTTCTGGCCCTCACCTATGTTTTTAAGGAATGATATTGAGGCAAGTCAAAGTAGAGTGAAAGGGTGGTTAAAAATCATGTCATGTGTGAAATTATTTTTTTAAACATATGGAATAAAGCAAGGATCAAGAGTTCTTGCCTTGTTTCTGGACTTACCACTTCATATAATGTCTCCCTAAATTTTCATGCCATCTCTTTAAACTTTACTTACCTTACTTTTATTCATTTTTTGCAATTGGCACATCTTAGTTTCTTGAAGTTTCCTTATCTTATTGCTGCTGTAGGCCTGTCAATTTCATCTTGTTACTCAATCGAATTTTGTTTTGTATTCTTTGAGAATATGTTATTAAAGCTCACACAACCACAGGATTGGCAAACCTTGTGGATGAAAATATTTGCCATCATGTAATAACCCTTTCTGTATATACTCGGACTTGTTTACACATAGAGCCTGCTTTTTCCGATATGTATATTATGACCTCATTTTCTTTTATTACTGCCTTCATAGGCTATGATCTTTGATTTTTTTCCCTTTGCTTTCAGATATTCTGTGCCACCTCAGTAGGTAATTTTAAAAAATAGTGATTAAGAACTTGGTCCCCAGAAAATGATTCTCTACCTTGTAGCCTCTAGTTGTGTAACTCAGGCCACTTACTTAAACTCTAGCATGCATATCTGTGTCTTTTAAAATTTATAGGTCAAAAGTTAATTGCAGATGTGATGGTGGTCAAAGCTGGAGACTTTAGAATGTGATCAGCTCATGAAAGTGAAGCTTCTTGATAAGGACTAGTGCTTTCACAGTCAGATCTTGAAAAGAACCTGTTTTGAGACTCATCAGAATTCACGTAGAATTTGACAGTGTTGATTTACCTTGTGACTTGCTGTCCTTTCCACCCAAACCAATTTGATTGGGATTTGTCATTTTGGGTGTTCACCACGCTTCTTGGGACCATCACTGAAGAGTAATTCAGCACCATTCTATGTAAAAAGATCCTGTAGCACATATTTACCCCTTCTTCTTTGTAAGGACACAGCAGAAGATCTTCTACTAATCTGCAAACAAACCTTAGTCAATGCTGAATGGGCTGGCACCTTAGTTTTGGGCTTCCCAGGGTCCAGAACAGTTAGATAAAATTTTGTTATACATGACCCACAATGGACTGAACCTGTCGATAGTTTAATTTTTTCATCTGAAAATAATTGCAACAATATGCCATAGGTTTATTTTTGGGTATAAAATAAGCCAGTATGAGAAAACTTCATAAAACATTTCCTCTCATATAGTTGCTACTAAGTAAATGCTGGTTTCTTTTCACTTTTACAGTAATATGGCTTTATGGCTAAGCACATAATTTAGAGAATGGCTGTCTAAATGTGTGTTCTTTACCACTGTTTCCTAGCTCTGTGAATTTGGGCATGCTACTTAATCACTATTAACATCAGTTTATCCATTTGCAACATGATAAATGTAATAAAGCCTCCTGAACAGTTGAGCAATAAATAAAGTACTAAATGTGAAATGCTCAGAGGACCGCCTGATATGCAACAAGAATTATCAGTGACCTTTAAGGCCTGGGTATGGTTATCCATTGTGCTGAGTCACAAAGTCCAGATCCATAATTTAAAGGAGGAAGTTCTGATTTGGCTTACTATTGCAGGAGGACTCTGTCCAGTGCTGGTGGGTTGCATGGTGGGCACCTCATCCTGGAAGAGCGAGGAGTCCAAGAGTCCAGAAGCAGAGCAGGACAACAGTGCCAGAGAGAAAGGTGTGAAGGTCCCGAGGTGTAGATCCAACAGTTGTGACTTCTTGACCCATCCAGAAACACCCAGGAGGGTGAAGTACCAGTCGCTTGGGTGGCTCCCATGCCTAGCATATTGATACGTTACTTTAACTGTCACATCTCTTTTCTTGGCAACTTGGTACCCAGATGTTTCTCCTTAACCACACTTAACCTCCAAATACACCCAAGGTCATCATTCTACCTAATGTGATCCATTACCCCATATACAAATAATATGCAATAACCCCTTCCCAAAGATTCAACTGGTCCGGTGTCACTCCTACAATCCCAAGTCAAAGTCTGTCCTGAGCCTCCAGGCAAATCTCAGCTGTGAAAACCTGTAAAACAAAAGCATAACTGCATAACACCAAGATACAATACCACAGGGTAAATATTCCCTGTGGAAATAAGAAAAGAGAAAAATGAAATGTGAAAAGAGAAAAAAAAAATGTGAAAGAGAAAAATGGGGAAAAAAGGGAAGTGGACTGAAGCAAGACTGGCTACTAAGACTGGCCACTCAGTCTTACAGCTGCATGCCTGGCAGCCAGGACCCATGGAAGTGACATGGCAACCCTAAACGATGCATAAGGCCCTGCCTGCATGGCCTCTTAGGGTTGCATCCTACCTGGTTTGTGTCTTGAGCTGGCTCCACTCACCACTTTTTTTGAGAGATGCTCCACATTGCTGGCATCTCTGAATTTCTTAGGTATTCAAGGCACCTTTGGCTAATTATTACAGCTTCACATATTGCCTTCTCAGGCATTCCAGGCCTTTTTAAATGTCTGGATGGAAGCCTCCATGACTTCACAATACATAATACAATGTATTCTATCATATTCTACATGATGGTAAAAAAAAGGCTTACTTACATGGATAGTTACAAGTCCTGCTGCCAGTCCATGCAGTAACCAGGCTCCCTTGGACCAAGGTGGGAACACCTCTGAGGGTGTGGATACTTGGGGATGACAAAACAAATCCCAGAGAACCAACACTGTAAATGTCTTTTAGAGAAGGGAGCCCAAAGACTCTGCCCAAGTGAGAAGTTGGCACTTTTGTGCCTTTATGTCCATGGTGGGTGAGGTCCTGCTAATTTATGAAATGCTGTCAAAGGATCTGTTTTACTGTCCCTGAGGTTCTGGTTCTCTCTCTCTCACTCTCTCTCTCTCTCTCTCTCCCTCTTTCTCTCCCTCCCTCTCTTTTCTACCTTCCTTTTTTTTTTTTTTAACTAGGAATTGAAACCAATGTGAAACATTGAGCTACATTCTCAGTCTCTTTATTTTTGAAGTTTGAGATGAAGTCTCAATATAAATTGTTAAACTGCACAAGAAAGGCTTGTATTTGTTGTCCTCTTGTCTCCTGCTCCCAGAATGCTGGGGTTGCAGGTGTGCAACACCATTCCTGGCTTGGGTTCTTTTTAATGGAGTTAATCTTTCAAGTAATAACTCTTTCTTTGGATCCAACTTTATATGTGATTTTTTGAACCAGAATTTAAGACTTTCAAGTCTTTCTGTTCTGCATTTTGCCCATAAAGAGCAGCCAGCTGTAATCATGTTACATCCTGAGTATTACATGGCTTTGAAATCTCTTGGGCCTGCCTAATTAGTACAAGATCCTTAATGTCATTCTCTGGCAAAATATCAGGACCTATATAAAACATAAATAATTTTTATTAGAATTTAACACACATGCCTTCTAGCCAGTTTTCAGTGAAGTCTTTGTTCTCAACCTCAACCATGTGAGCCTGGCCTTTACTGTCCACAGTTCTTTCAGCATTCCGCTCTTCTGAGCTTTGGCCTGAATCTTCTAATCAGCTCTTTATACAGCATTATAGGACTTCCAGAGCCCACAACTGCAAATCTTTCTAAACTTTTGCCACAAACTGTTTTCAAATGCTCCTCAACCACAAAGTCTGCTATAGTTGCAGAAATGACCCCAGGTGTCTGCTACTGATTCTCTGTGTCAGTTAGTCTCCCCCTTACTAGGATACAACCCCCAACACCCACACCTAATATTGCTCATGGTTTCAGTGCTTCATTGTTTCAAAAGCAGGAAGGTCATGGTGGAGCAGCACAGTGTATTGATAACCAGAGCAGGGGACACCACTGGAGAGGAAGGAGCAGGGGAACTGGTACAGTCCACAAATTCATGCCCTTGTCACCCAACTAAACATATTACTTTGTTTAATGAAATCTTGTACCATGTATTATTATACCGTTGTCTTCTATTGCTATTTTGTATTCTTTAAAAATAATAAAAAGTACAAAAAAAATGTCCTACTAATCAGCTTTGGAAAAAAAAAAAACATTAAGAGCTGTGTCTTCTGGTTCATTTCAACCAATGTGAATGGCTCATAGTTGTTTACAGTTGAATTCATTTCTGTTCAATTTGAGAATAACTGATAATTTACATCTACAACTCATTTAAGAAAATCTGTCTCATTTTTTCCATTCAAAGTATGAAGACCTTTCAAATGTTTTAAGTCTAATCAGTCATTTTCTGTTTCTCATGTTATTTTGGACATGAGTGTCTCTAGCCCTGTACAAAACATCTAATACATTTTTTAACAGCAAGTTCTTTTATTCAGGCACATACACATTTCTCAATGTTTGGTCTCATTGCTCACCCCTGGTTTAAATTTCTCATTTAAAAATAACATAGAATTTTAAAAATATGGAAATATCTTTATAATAGGAAATCTTTAAATGATACATTGAGATTGACAGCTATGCCCCTTGCTTCTTGAAGGCATTATCTTATTATCTTCTAGCATCTGCC
Organism: Ctenomys sociabilis; assembly: GCA_004027165.1. Classification (NCBI taxonomy): domain Eukaryota; kingdom Metazoa; phylum Chordata; class Mammalia; order Rodentia; family Ctenomyidae; genus Ctenomys; species Ctenomys sociabilis. The sequence continues at coordinate 18,194 of PVKA01010492.1, forward strand.
AGGATTAATGGGATAGCTATTCTCAGCCAAAAGTTTATTCATTCATTTATTTTCCTTTCACCTAATTGTTTTTAAATTTATCTTTTTGTCTTTGAAGTTTTAAGTTTCATGTACTGATGACTTTAGTTTCATTTATAATATCTGACATTAGTTGTACTTATTGTTCCAAATATTCATGGATTTCATATAGTTTTGGGTTTTTGTTTTTCTTTTCATTTTGGATGTAGAGACTTTATTAACTGACCAAAGCATAAAAACACCACGATGGATACCTTAGTTCATCCTTGTAATAAGCCTGTTGATCTGGTCTTCCTTGTTCCCAGCATTTCCACCTTCCACAAAATAAATGATCTTTTTCTTCATTCCACCTCCTGGAGATGATAACTTGAATGGCCACAGGAAGTTATTTGCCTCTTTGAAGCATTTTCCAAAAGCATAGATCTCATGAATCAGATCCTCCAAGTACATGATTCTATATTTGCCAAGAGATCGAGCAATCAATGAGTTATCTGTCAAGGCGATTCGCTTCTTATAGACTTTTCAATATCCACGCTTGTACATTACTCCATTCACTGACTTCAGGTTTGGGTGCCCCTGTGCAATGTGTGGCTCCACAATTCCTCAAAATGTTAACTGAAGCCTTGTTGAGCTTAATGGAGGGACCACTGACGATTTGGTGAAGGTGAAGTTGCAACACCTTGCGGACCTTTGGGCTCCCACAATTGATAATCCTGATCCAGATGACAAATGCCAATTTGGGCTCTGCAGAGACATAGAAGTTGCCATCCTAGCCATTCGGATCTCAGTTCTGTACATCTGTCTGTACTCCTTATGATGGTGCCTGGCATAGTTCACTATGCCACATTGGTATATTATAAATTGGAAACATTTCCTAAAATAAATAGATAAACATGTTTCAAGTTGTAGGCTTTTCCTGATTAATTTGAAATGATATTTGTATATGATGAAACTAAGCTTAAAAATCAGAGGACAGAAAGTTTTGGTAGATTAATATTATCTATTAGGAAATGTGGGGTGGTGAAAATTGACTTGCACGTAATACATATATTCTCTGCATCAAATAATTTATGTCTTTGATAGAATCAAAATGTTATGATTTCTGCTTACATATATATTTATATGTGTAGGAGTGTGATTATACTGTAAATACCAATAATATGTAGCTAGAAAAAAAGTCTTCCAATTAGAACAGAATTACATTCAGTGATAGATTGTAGTTAGCTCCATATTTTATCATACTGCATGGCAATTGTTTACATGCTTTTTTTCTCCATCAAATTTTTCCCTTGGTTCAACCCTTCTTTTCTGTTTCCCTCTATGATCGCTTTCGGATTATTCTTTGTCTCAACAGTTCCCCTTATTACTGTTACTTGTTCATGTTTTCTTCTTCATGCTCTTTGAAATGGGTCCTTGTCCTGTCATTTATTTTTTAAAAAGTAAACAATAGCACATGAGACTTATTTACCTTTACAGCAATAGTTAAGAAGGTCAAATTACAGGTTTCCCATAGGGGTAGGCACTTCTGCGGCATGGAAATCACTGTCATAGAAAAGTGAGACTCACTTGGTCATGGTTGCTGCCAGGACTCTGGGTTCAGCCATCACTGTAAGGTAGGGTAGGCGGGAATTTCTCCAGAGGCTGCCTTCTCTTCTTGATGAGGCTTCAGCTGGAGAGGTGAGGTAGATGGTAGCAGTGAGGGCTCTGGGTTGGCCACCCTTGACCTTAAACAGGAACAGGGCCTAGTGGTTCATCTTACTCCAGTTACTGATTTTGTGGATAAACGTTACCTGCTCTAGAGGTAGAAAACAATTTTTTTGGTCCTGTCTTTGGCCTCTGGAAAAGTCGCGGCAGTGGCCAGGTGTCTTTCTAGTACACCTTGTGATCAACTCAGAGCCCTTCAGTTATTTTCTCTTAGATGTGGAAGTGTGCAGGCAGAATGAGAAGACTGATCAGTACGCCATGGCATGAAGTACACTAAACTTTAGAATACACGCCCCCCTTTCTTTCCACAACAACACTTGCTGACCTTATGCAGACAAAACATTACCAACTGAGAAATCTTTGCTGTCACAACGGCAATGTCTTAGGAAGGTTGCTTGTGCTCTACATACCAGGGACATTTCAAAGTGGTTGTTTCAATATTACTTTGGGGTTAACATTAGATCTGTGAACCACTAAAAGAAGTCAGTTATTGCCAGTTGAAATTATGACAATAGTTTAAAAATTCATTAAATTATTTATATATTGATATATTGGTTCTTTCTCTGAAAAACACTAATGAAACATTTTTGTCATTTCAGTTAAAAAGATTGAGAGTTTATGTCATTTTATTACTGTATAGTATCTTCACTGTTGCAGATAATGCTGTATAGATTTTTCCTTAAACACAAAGAGATATAATCATCTTTTACTCACTTAATAAAATAATTCCTGATAAGGCTGGACAAATAGCTCAGTGGATTAAGCACCTGCACTCAGGCACAGGGACCTGGGGTTTGATCCCAGGGGCCTGCTGTGCTGGCCCTGCCCCCAGGGCATGCTGAGAAGGCAATTGAGACTGTGTGTGCGCTTCCTAATTTCAGCTGTTGGGAGGCTGTAAACAGAAGAATCACTGGGAGTCCAATCTAGCAGTAAGACCCTGAGCACTCTGTAGACCCTTCTCTAAAATACAGAAAAAAAAATTAAAAAAGTAATTCCTGTTAATTTTCTAAATAAGATCCCACCAACATATGAAGATACTTTGAGAAAGAAAAAATCATCAAAATCCACCCATCCATTTGCACCGAGTATAGTTGCACTTACACTTACATTTTGAAGCTATCATCAGCAATAAGGTAGTACAGCAAGTGATTCATTTGGAAAAATAGGTAGGCTTGGGTGAGATCATCTGGTTGGGCTCCCACGATGAAATCCTCACTCCCATAGGAGAGGAGCCCTGCCCGCTTTCTCCTAACATTGTGACTGCCCAGTAGGAAAGCAGCCACCTGCAGACTGGGCAAGGAGCCCTCACCCAGCTCTACCACGTCCAAGTCCAGATACTGGATTCCTCAGCCTCCAAAAATATGAGAAATTAATATTGTTTAAGCTACTCTCTCTGTAGTATTTGGTTAAAGCAACCTAGCTGAAGACAACAAACAAAGCCTCTTATTTAAGGAATGACACAGTTCCTTCGATATATCCACAAGTATAATACCAATAAGTGAACATTTCTCTTCTCTTATTTTGAAACGTGGCAGACTTATTTGCCCTACTTAATATTTTTTTTAAACATCCGATTCTCCTGGCTTTCTTTAGTGCATTTTACACAAATGAAGTGTTCAAGCCACTGCTGTGAATGAATCAGAGTCAACTTCCTGTTTCTGTGCTCTTTTCTGAAGAATTATGCACAGAGGCTCCAGGAGGAGGGGAGTGGCATGAACCAGCCCATACACACTGACATCCTGCATTTCAAAGGCCATAATAAAACAATCTTTCTCCTTTCTTTGGGTTAAGATTTATTAGCTGTATACCATCGTTATTCATTATATTGTAAATATATCTTGGGCACCTGGAAAAATAGTAGTTGATATGGGAAACCTCTTCATCTGAAGTATAATACTTAAATTTATTCCTCATGGCTTGGTAGGAAGTGGAAATAGATGGAAGAGCAACCTGGAATTCTTTCTGGTACTTTATTTTTTTACATTTCAGTTTAAATTGGAAACCCTATATTGGGAAATTGTATCTCTCTCTTGTGTAGTAGTGCGGAAGGTAGATATTGGTTTAAGCAGACTTGGATAAAGCTTGTGGCATGCTAGGAGAAGCTTAGCAACTCTCGTGTGCAGCATTTACTAATTTTGTAATATTCCTATAATGGTCAGCTTAAGGTATAAAACTGAGATCACTAAATATAGAGTTTGGAAGACATCACAAAATCAGTTTTCCTGAGCCACTGACAGCTGGCTCCACCCAGCAGAGTAGAATGTGAACTTTTAGAGGCAAAGGACTTCTTGTAAACTGCTGTAGGTAAATACACAAACTATAGTATGTGTGTGATAAATTTGCTATGTGGTCCTCAGTAAAAGTTGGACATTTCAGATGTTAAACTGTCTATATCAAATAATCGATTGTCTATCAATTTAGAATGATCAAGTAAAGAATACTATGCAAATAAAATCAAATTATGAATATTTCTAGACCTATTTCTGGCTTTCAGTTTTTCTGTTATGTAAGTATTTAATTGGATCACCAAGCAATTAATACAAAAAAGTATCTCACTTTCTTCCATCCTTATGCCAGCAGTTCTTAAAAGTCATGGATAATACATAATCCAAATAAGAAATATTTACAGATTCACAATTCAATTTGCAAAAGATTTGATGCTATATTTTTACATAATTAATCCTCATTGATAAAGTTACAATATTTTGTTCCATTGGTGCATATATATTTCATTCCAGGAACGCAAACAATATTTTTTGAGAGCCTTGTGTGTGCTAGGTGCTATCAAGATGGCAGAGCACTAAAGCAAAGAAAACTGACAAAAATGTTTACTGCTTTATGGGTTTTTTCCCTTTTCTTTCTTTCTTTATTTGGTGCAGGGTGTCACTATGGAGCTTGGAGCTCGTGGTGACCCTCCTGCCTCAGCCTCCCCAGTGCTGGGATTACAGGCCTGCACCACCACACCCAGGTTTCCTGTCTGATGCAAGGGTTCTGGGACATCACAGAATGAGGTACAGGGGATCGAACCAGGTTGTCACACAGTAGCTTAAACCATGAGCTGTCTCCCCAGCCCTGACTTATGGTTTATGGTTGGGCAAAGGAAAAAACAACAAAAGAAATCAAAACACATCATGTGATAAATAGATGTCATTGCTGAGAAGCTAGAGGAAATATTGTGAACCAGAATAGCAGTTCAGGTAGGCAGGTAGAAAGCTTGCTCCAACAGCAAAGAGGAATCACGCTTCAGTCTCAACCTCTGCCTTACGTTTGTCTGTGAGGGGCTCTGCTGGCCAGTCCATGGACCCAAGTCTAGCTCTGAATAACTGCAAACTCCTAAAGTCCTTGAATAGGCACATAACGATGCAGTAAAGAGGTGCAGTCTTCCAGGGAGCTTTCTGCAGTGAGGTAGAGAAAAGGGTTTTTGTTTGGCTGCTCTGAGAAAGGCCAAGGGAGGTGAAAGCAGCAGAAAGGTGACCAGAAGGTACATATTGTCCCTTGAGTCTATATTTCCTTGCTCATTGAATAAAAGCTTTCATGTGTTGAAGAATGTATGCAAGTATTTTGGAATGATGAATTCAAAACTGCTCTTAAAAATTGAAAACATTACCACTAACTGTGAGGTGCATCCTCTATTTTCTGCTTAATAAAAATCTCAAAGTTGTTCAGCATAATCACCACCAACTATTGGGGAGCTAAGAAGAAGGATATGAGTGATGTAAAATAACGAGTGAAGATTCCTGGGCAGTATTTTGGTGCAATAGCATGTTGACAAGCTTTCCAAACCTATTATTCATATTTGAAAAGTCATTAAATTAAAAACTTAGTACATTTACAATGTCTTCCCTAATTCCACCTATCTAGTATGTTATGGGGGAGCAAAATCAAATGTATTTAAGAAACACTGCTTTCCATTGCCTTCAGTTTAGAATGAAAGATCATTCTAAACTGAAGGCAATAGCCCTACAGTGCGGTGACGGCTAAGTGAGGGATGGGGGATTTGGCTAAATTTGGCACAAGGATAAGGAATGGGTTTTATTTGGGTGATTCAGGGGCTGAGAATTCAAGTTGAGTTCAAGGTGTCCAAGTTTACACAAATCAAAAGGCCTTTTGGCCCCAAAAGAGTCCTTTTTGGTCAAGTATCTGCTTTTACGTTAGACTCTTGCTTAGGCTGTTTTCTTTATAATGATTCATATTTCTGCTTATTTTTTTCTTTTCATAGGTTTAATTTAACTCTATAAAGTTAAATAAACTTTAACTTTAAATTTATTTTTAAATATAAACTCTATAGAGTTTATATTTTATCTTGTTTTCACTATAGAAAACTCTAAGATAAAATATACAAGTGTTTCTGCTGTTGTACTTTTTAGTGCCATGGAATCCTTAGTACTATGGATGCTGCAAGAGGAAAACTCCATGAGAGAAAAAAAATCACAGATGCAGAGAAACTGGAAAGACACTGCTATTGGCAAACTTCTAGTTGCAGATGTTCTGGTAAACTGCTTCAGCTACTATTGAATTTTATGGTCCTCTGTGTTGGCCAAGTTAGCACCCAGCACACACTACTTTAAAGAGATTAAAAATACTGAGATAACTCCTAAATTCTGCAAATTTCCAAATCGCAGCAGTTTTCCCTCATGACACTAATAACAGACGTTTATTGTCAATGAACTAAGTAAAGAAATCAATAGCTCTCTAATTGGTGGAAGCTCTTGGGGTGGTTGTATAAAGTTCATTACTCTTCAGACATTTAATAAGCAAAAGTCCTTGCGGCAACTCCAAATGGCTTCAGTTCCTATTGAATACAGTTCTCTTTTCAAGCCATTGATGTGAAATAATTCTATTGACACTAGCTATTGAAGAAAACCTGTGGTTGAAGGGAACCATGTCCAACATTTATCTCTATTGGTGGAATTTTTTCATTTTATTTATTCTTCTTTTATTTTTCTATGTGAGAAGGAAAAAGCAAAGTCAGATCAAACACATCTCTAGAACAAAGCACAAGGGCTCACACTAATGTGTAGGGATGGGAAGGTTTGGCTCTAATTTGCCCTGAAAAGCCCGGATGAATTTTCCCATACTCTGCTCAGGCAGAGCAGTGCCTGCCTGCCTCAGCCACTGCACAATGCCTGAGAAATGTGTTTCTCACTGACTCTGAAGTTTGTTTCCATGTGTTTTTGCCATTCTCCTAAACTTCATTTTTATTTTCAGTCTTCACAAACAGAAACTACATTTAGAAATGAGAAGAGAAGAGCAGAGTTAGATATGGAGATGAAGCAGCACATTTCTTTTTCTCTATGCCAGAATTTGAAATAGAATGTGCACTTAATCTGTTTGATCTGCTTGTATTCCAAGTGCTATCACTACACCAGTTGAGCAAAGCCACTGAACAAGCTGCTTTGGACTTTATAGGGTTTCTCATCCCTGTAGTGTTTGAAGTCTTGCTGACTGCATGTCTACCATCCACTGGTCCTATAATCAGTGTCCAGTCTGTCTGACTAGAAAAGCCCCAGGATGGAGCCCCAGACCAGACCATGGGCAGCACCCCTTTGTCTCTCTCACATGGATGGGACATGATTCCATGGGATTAGCCAACAATTATATGCTCTGAACTGATCAATTCAGTCAATTTACTGTGCAAAGTAAATTGATCCTTCAGAACAAAGGGTTCTGTCAGCAGGGAGCTACCTGAGAAAGCAGCATGCCTGTGTAAACAGTTCTGTCCTTGTCCCAGTGTGGAGTGGCCCTGCGCCATATGGTGCCACTATGAACTTATTAGCTGACGGATTAACTGATCTCTGCATTTGGGATCCCCAGTTTCCAGCTGTGAGAATGATTGATGGGCTAACTACTGCTCCAGTCTTGGAAGTTATTTCCTCCATTTAACAGAGTCAAGAAGACAGAAAATTGCCCCCTTTGTGAATGCTAATCTCACCACTCCTTCGAACACCCAACGTAGCAATTTATTCAAGGCAAAGTCTTAAAATTGGTATAGTGAACATCAAATGCATACTAATTAGCAATTTCTTTTGAAGGCTCCATCACTTATTAAGGGTCTCCTTTTCCATATGTTCATCATGCCCCACTTCACCCTTTAATTACAAAACAGCACTTTCAACTAATTGTGAGAAGGTATATTGTGCCCGGAATCTGTATTACACACTATACCTTCTGATGCCTAATTTAGGGTCACATGGAAGCCAGACAGATAAGAAGGCAAAAAAAAAAAAAAAAAAAAAAAAAGCTCACAACTGTCATCTGCAATTTTAGGTATATTTTGGTGTTATTCCAGAGGAGCACTTTGTCTGAGATGTTGCGATAACTCTCTTCAGTGGTGATCACGATAAGCACAGGCTCAAAGAATGAGATTCCTCTTAGGTTCATTATGTGGAGCTCTTTGAGCCTCCGAGGCTCTTGCATGAACCCAACAAATGTGTGATCACAGAATTTGGAACTTTGAGCATTCTTCACTGGCATACAAAGAAACAATATTGTTTTGCAAGGGTAATAACTCATTGCCATAATTGTACTACAGAAAGGGGAGTTTTGCAAAATATACTTGAACAATACTTAAAACAAATGTGCCCCCACCATGTGAAATGATGATGTTTTCCTTGACTGAAGCCAACACCTTTAAGAGACTTAGTAACTCTGATCTTGGTCCTAATTACATATCTGAAATTTTCACTCATTACTATCAACTTTGCCATAAAGTGGCTCATAGAGAAGAAGACCTAATCAGTTCCTTTCTCTGATCCTTTATTTCCACAGAATTTTTTTATAGAACTTAGTGATAATTTTTTCTTGTTGATGTTCACATTGATACAGAATTAGTGAGAGTTTTGCTTTTAGCTATAGTTAGGACCCAAAATAAGCATGAAATCAAAGAAACTTTTGGATTCAGAGTGGGAAAAGGACAGCTAAGGGATCTGTATTTCAATAAAAGTTGATTTTTCACAAAATTCTGGAGAAGCAGATGTTCTCAGACAACAGAAGCTTAGAGATACTCCAAGAAACTAGTGAGACACAATTATTACTAACTTAAGATGACATTGAGGTAGTTTTCAATTGCCATGCCTACTGCTGGAAGATAAAATAGGTACAACTCTTGAAAACATGGGAGCAGGCAAAGGCTTCCTGAACAGAACCTCAGTTGCACAAGAAATAATACTGAGAATCAACAAATGGGATGATATCAAATTAAAAGGCTTTGACATGACAATGGAAACAGAGTGAAGAGTCAACCTAAGGAGACAGGGTTGCCAGCTATTCTTCAGACAGAGGACCAACATCAGGAACTCATAGAAATGAGACACTTCAAAGTAAGAGTCTATCAAAAATGGGTAATTAAAATTGAAGTACATGTCTCCGAAGTACAAATGACCAATAAATAGATGTACATCATTGTTAGCCATCAGGGGAAAAAAAACTCAAAAGTATATTGACCTACCATCTTATCATAGAGAGAATAGCTATCATCAAAATATCTAGACAAATGCTGACCAGGGTGTGGGGCAAAGGAATTCTTCTATATTGCTGGCAGGAATGTAAAGTGATACTACCACTATGAAAACAAAGTGAAAATTCTTCAGAAAGAGTAAAAATAGACCCAGTTATCCTCTTTCTAGGTAACTTCCCCAAATACTTAAAATCATCATAGTGAAATGGTACATGTATATACCAGCCAGCCCTGTTTATAACAGCATGATAGCTAGATCTTGGAAACAGTATGTATGTCTATCAATAGATGAATGGATAAGAAAAAACTGGTATTTACTCACATGGAATGTTATACTGCTATAAAGAAAGGTAAACTTGAGGCATTGGTAGATAAATAGCTGGAATTTGGAAACACAATACTAACTGAAATTAGACACACTAGCTTCAATAACCCAGTTTTTCTTATATAAGAAACTATATATGTGGGTTTGCCAGGTAGCTCAGCAGATTAAAGCACTTGAATAGGCAGACATAGGGACCAGAGTTCAATCCCCAGGGTGCTATACCAGCTCCGCCCCTGGGGCATGCTGAGACAGTGATTGAGACTGGGCATGGTGGCACACACCTATAATTCCAGTGCTTGGGAGGCTGAAAACAGGAGGATCACAACAAGTCCAATCTGTGTAGTGAGACTCTGTAGACCCTGTACTAAATACATAAAAAAGAAACTATATATCTGTTATAAATGTATATTTTTGAGAAGGATATAGAGAAAAGATAAATAGGAAGTAAGGAGAAGTTCAAATACTTCCCCAAATTATACATTATCTAGTTTCAAAAATATTTTAATATATATGTTAAGGTTTTTTTTTAAATTTATATACCTAATTTAATCTTAGTTTGTTAAGAAAAACTTTTGTGTTAGTATGTGTGATTTCATGTTTGTAAAAGTATTTTTGATATATGTCTTGGACTCTGAATAACACTGAAGACAACAACACACCTTGTATTAACTATTGTTACTTGTCTGATTACTTTTGTCAATGCTGAGACAAATTTCAAACACCCACAATTAAGGGAGCAAAGGTTTATTCAGCTCATAGTGTACAGGGTTCAGTCCATAACTGGCCAGCTCCAAGGCAGGTGGCTCGCGGAAGAGGGGGAACCATTCATAGTGATAGAAGACAGTAGAAACAGCATGTGCAGCCTTCTTCTGTGCCCTGTATTGTATCCAGCTTGTGGGGATTAGGGCAATGCTAGGCTAATCAGTAGGCCAATCCAGTCGTCATTCATCCTTAAGGCACCAATTACACACTTTACATTTGGCCAGCTCCAAAGGTATCCCGTGACTCTGTGAGCCTTCAGGGGCATATGTAGGCACAATTGTAATCTTACAATTCTGTTATGAAATTTCATTATATTTTTTTCACAAAATAATAAATCTTACATCTGCATTTAGTAGCTGGAAAAGATGAAAGAATGTGAATTTCAAGATACGTATAGATTTTATTTTCTCTAGAAAACAGTTGGGAAGTCCTTTTGAGCAGCCTTTTTTTGTTTGTTTTTGCTTTGCTTTGTTTTGTTTTGCTGTTTTCAGTGAGATGTCTTTGTTCAAACTCAGATGGCATCTCTTTATGACAGCTGTTAATATTTTCCAAGCTCTCAGTTCAGAATTGCCTTCTTTCAAGTTGGGCTCCCACTCAAGGTTTACCTAGGATTCAGACTTTGGTTTTTTTATTGATGTGGCTTTGGGAGATACTCACTGTTTTGAACTTTAGCTTTCTGCCCTGAGACTCACAATGGATGTCATACTGCACTGGGAGGTCTGAGTTGACGTGGCTTGTGAGGGTGGGAGTGTGCTGGCTGCAGCAGAGCTGGAACTTGAAGCAACAGCCTTCTTTCCTTTAAGCCACTTTGGTAACTTGAGCTCACTAATCCTCACCATCTTGGATCTTTCTTTGGGAAAAGAATTTGAATATTTCTCTTCCTCACAAAAATGCATAAAAAACCTGTGGTTATTTATTTATTTATTTGGTACAGGGTCTTGCTACATAGCTTGGACTCATGGTGATCCTTCATTCTCAGCCTCCACAGAACTGGGATTACAGGGCCGAACCACTACACCAGATTTCAGTGGCTGGCACGGCACACCTGGAACCAGGGCCTATATGGCATGCAATATCAGGGATCAAACACAAGTCCTTATGCTTGCCAGGCAGGAACTTACATTGCCAAACTATCTCCAGGACCCTAACACTTTTTACAAATTTAGGAAAAAAATAATCTTAACATTCATTTGAAAGCACAATGACCCCAAAGTGCCAAAGCAATCCTCAGAAAGAAGATCAAACTGCAGGCCTCATGGCACCTGACTTGAAGACACACTTGGTGCCCCCAAACCAAAACACCAAGGTGCCGCCGAAAGAACACACATAGACTAATGGAATAGAACAGGGGCCCAGCAGCAAACCCACAATTCCATAGCCAAGAGAGGGTTCTTGATGGAGGCCTCAGCTTCTTCAATGAACTGTGCTGGGAAAACTGAATATCCACACGTGCAATATTGTAACTTGACCCTGTCTCTCACTAAGTACAAAGCTCAGCTACTGGAAACCTAAGACTCTGAACTACTAGAAGGAAACACAGGGGAAACACTTGAAGCTATCAGTGCAAGCAGTGAGTGCCTGGATGCGACTCACAGAGCACAGGAGAGAAGAGTAAGAACTGGCAAATGGGACTGCATCAAAGTACAAAAGCTGCATAGCAAAGGAAGCAATCAGGAGGAAAGAAGCAGCAGATAAAATAAGAGAAGACGTTTGGGAGCTGTCCATTTCACAGAGGACAGTAGTCAAAGCATAAGCAACCCAAAGAACAATCAAAATAAAAATCCAAATAACTCAAAAATTTACAAGTGAACTGAATAGGCATTTTCCCCCAAAACAAAATCAAATGGCTTACAGATGTACAAAAAACGCTCAGTACCATTAGCACTTGGGAAAACTGAAATCAAAACTATAATGAGGTACTATATCACAGCAGTAACAATAGCTACTGGTGTTTTTGTCTATCAAATAAACAAAAACAAAATTCTGAGAAGGTTGTAGAGAAAAAAGAACTTTCACATACTATGGAAGGAGCATAATTCATTCTAGCCATTATAGAGAATAGTATGGAGTGTCATCAAAAAGCTAAAAATAGTTGTATACTAAAATCCAAGCATCCCACTTCTACACATATATCCTCAGAAAAGAAATCATCATACAAACAAGACACTTGTACACCCATGTTTACTGTGGCACTTTTTACAGCTACGAAGACATAGGGTCAGCCCAAGTGCTCATCCATAGGTAAATAGACAAAGAAAATGTGGTATTGTACATATGCAGAATGGAACATGATTCAACTATAATGAAGAGTACCTTTCCATTGTTTGAGGCATAATGGGAGAAATTATGTTAAGTGAAACAAACCAGACACAAGATGATGGGTCTTGAGTAGTCTCCAAAAGGTAGAAAGTAAAAGAAAGTTGACCTGAATGTACTATCGCAATTAAGAGATTAGAAAGTATTGGAGGAGGGTGGATAAAGAGGTTGGACTTGAGTAGTTCAGTGTATCCATGTGGGAGTACTACACTAACTTCTCTAGTGTGGACAATTAGTACAAGGCAGTAACAAACATCTTTATGTAAAGATAAAAGAACTTCTCTTTTACCTTGTAGGTCTAAGATTTGGTTCCAGCATTGAGAAAGTGAATAAGAAAGATTTGGGTATCAGAGAAGGGGGATATTGCTGTGACTATACCTGAGCACGTATTTCAGAAGCCTTTGGAACTGGATTTCAAGAGCAAATTGGAAAGGCCTGGAGGTGCCAGCCACAGAAATCTTAGAATTCTGTAAGCTGAGCCTGATGGGACAATCTGGGTAAAACTTAGAAGATCAGAATAGTCAGAGAAATGTGCACACAAAAGGTTAAGATCAGGAGATTTAAGTTAAGAATAAGGACTGCATTGGCGGCTGGACTAGAGAACGTGTCAGTTATGTGCTGGTGGAAAATGGTTTATACATTTACCCATATCTTAAGAATTGATAAAAGGCTGACACTGAAGGCAATAGACTAAATAATCCAGGGGAAGCAATGTCTAGAGTGTGCCTTGAGGACTTTAGGCTGCTTTCATATAGCTTTACAATGATAATCAGGAACAAAAAAACTATTTAAAAAGTTTTCAAGGGGCTGGGGAGATGGCTCAGTGGAATAAGAGCTTCCCTGGCAAGCGCAAGGGCCTGAGTTCAATCCCCAGTTCTGCAAAACAAAATAAACAAAAAGTTTTCAGTGTTTTGAAGTTTTCTGCAGAGAAATGCCTGACAATTTGGAGCTAAAAGGAAGTGGCTGCTGAAGACACTAACGCCCAAAGTAAGCCAAGCTCTTGCTCTTGAGAATTGAGAGAGCATCTCAGGAATCAGCAAAATGCATTCTGTCATTCGGCGTGTAAAAGAGTAAAAGGAAACTCCTTAGAGCAACTTCGATTTGAGCCCCAGCGTATGCCAATGGACAAGGGTTTTCTAAGAATTTCCTCCCCAGATTTTTTTTCATAGTCCTCACTGTCCAGGCTCTCGTGTCACCTATTGCCATGTTCCAGGAGGAATCAGCTACTGCACATCTGGCAGCAAACTTGGTGGTGCCCACATGGTGCTAGTTTTCATGCATGCAGATGCAGGAGTTGTAGGCTCAGGGATTGTAGAAGAAGCTCTGAAGGGCCAGTCATTGGGCTTCTGAGAGGGATGTGTGTGAAGCTGTGAGAGTGAAGCCAAAAGTTCAGTGGAGAGCCCCTGGATCTTGATGATTCCAAGAACATGGAGCATCTGCTGAGGAAACCAGCAGGCAGTGAGCAGAGTCGCTCCAGGCCAGAAGCTATGAGGCATGCAAATGGCACTGCCAGAGAGGCAAAGCTCTGCATGGCCTTTGGAGATCACGTCCCATCACTAAAGACCCTGTATCCTGGCCCTGCAGCTTTACGATTTAATGTCTGCCCTGTCGGGTTCAGGCTTTCTCATTCCTTTCCGTCTACATTTCTCCTTTAGGGAATTGGAATATTTACATGGTGCCCTTGTATTTTGAGAGTGTTTAACTTTTCTTTTGATACTTATAGACTCACAGCTAAAAGTCTGCATAGAGTCTCAGAGGAGACTTCGGAGTTGGATATTCCGGTAATGTTGAAACTTTTAAACTTTGGTGCCTGTTTAGAGATGAACAAAGCACATTTTGCATGAAGAGGTGGACATTTGTCTTCTCAAAATCTCCCCAAGTGTTTGGATCATGGGGTGCTATACTTTTCAGTGCACTCACGTGATGAATCCACAGCCACCTGTGCTGTTGGGCGGCGGGGCTTAGCGGGAAGAGCTGGCCAATGGGGACACAGCGTGGAGGGGGCGTCTTCCTCCCTGACTCTCTGCATCCTGGCCGCTGCCATGGGGTGATCAGCTCAGCTCCACCAGGCCCTTTCTTCGTGCTATGGCAGCCTTGGGGCCAGCTGACTGGGATCTGATGCCTCTAAAGTTCATTGGTCAAAATCCACTTCCTCTCCTCTAAGTTCTATCAGTGTTTTGCCTCAGTGATGAAAAAGTGACTCCGCCAGGCTGACGGGTGTTGTCTGCCTCTAGCAAACTAATGCCATCCCCATGGTTACTGAGGTAGATTTTAGAAGATACATAGAGTGACAGTATAAGATAGAAACTGTGTAAGTTACATCAGAGAACTCTTACGTATTTCCATAATGAAGTTTTATTAAAAGAGAAGATCATTTCTTTCAGAATTATTTTATTTTCCTGAAGGCACATCAGTGAGTGCTGTGGAAAGAGACAGACAATGGCCTAAGGAGAGTAAAATACTCACCCCTGATCTGCCAAAATGTGGATAAGAACAGAAACACAACCAATAAGACCAACCTTAGTTTCTTCTTACCCACAAAAATGAAATGTTTTAAAAGCAAGATCAGTAACATCTTCATAACAGAAAGTAAATCATCCTTAAGAACAACTAAACTAGAAATGTAGGGAGCTGGGGAGATGGCTCAGTGGAATTAGCGCTTCCCTGGCAAATGCAAGGGCCTCAGTTCAATCCCTGGTCCCACCAAAAAAAAAAAAAAAAAAAAAAAAAAAAAAAAAAAAAAAAAAAAAAAAAAAAAAAAAAAAAAAAAAAAAAAAAAAAAAAAAAAAAAAAAAAAAAAAAAAAAAAAAAAAAAAAAAAAAAAAAAAAAAAAAAAAAAAAAAAAAAAAAAAAAAAAAAAAAAAAAAAAAAAAAAAAAAGAAAGAAATAATTCATTAAGAAGTATATCATAAATGAAAAAATAAATATACACAAGATTTCAATGAATTAAACTTATTAGAAATTTTTAGATTTTTCTCCTGAATTTCCAGAAATGAATGAAAAGATTCCAAAAGAAGTGATTAGTAATATTAGACATATATGTGGAACTATTTCTTCTATTTTAAGAAATACATTATAACTAGCATTTCAAACCAGATACTTTACAGGTATTTTTGTCTTATTTTTTGAGAAAACATCTCTTTTTCTTCCCTTTAAAATATTTGTTATGACAGTAATCTTCATTCAAATGAATAGAGATATTTTTCATTCATTTGGATCAAAACCAGTATTGAAACATTTTTAGACTAACTCTTTTGCACATTTCTTTTAGACTAGAGATTGAGGAGAGAAGCATGAAAATTGTACACTTTTATTTTTTATTCAGAGCTGTCTTGAAAGACTTCAAATACTTTTCTTTTTCTTTTACATAATGGCAGCAGGACTAACAGCCCACACGCCTAGTTAAAGTCTGAATCAATTTGAAATGGTTGAAATTTTAAACCTTGAGAATTACTGTTTATAAAGGGAACTCAGACATAATAGTCCATGATGGAAATTTATTCACCATACTCAGGTGGATGGTGATGTTTCCATGAGAAAAATGTAATTACATTGTCCGTATCATGAAGAGAGTTGGCTAATCATTCACAGGGGGCTTAGTACTAACATTTTAAAATTTAATTATTTCCCAGTCATCTGGAGGTGTCTTATTTTCAACTATAACTTTGTGTAGATCAAACCTATGTCTGATTTCTCTTAATTGTAAGGCAGTGGAGATGTTGCTCGTTTTCCAAGCTTCCTTCCAGCAAACTTTCAAATCAATTTGGGCATCTCAAAAACATTTCTACAATTCCAGGTGCTCTGTCAGCTATGTAGAACAATGTGCTAATAATTATATTTCTCTGTCTAATAGATCAAAGCCAGAGATAAGGTGAAATACACTTAAGATATTCCAACTCTGGCTTGAAGGTCAATTGGATCTGCCAACATATGTTGCTGATTTCATAATATGAAAGTCAGCTAAAAAGAACCGATCAGTGAAACGTATGTTCTCCATCCTCTTCATTTCAGCTCTACCCAAATGTTTACAAAATAGGTTGAATAGCTTTGCAGTTTATTGTTATCAGTCTTATTAAAGCTTAGCAAATCTTAATAAAAAGTCTATCAACAACACACCAGGAATTTGATTTCCATCTTAGAGTGCCTGAATTTTATGTTTATTGAAGAATGTTTAATTGGTAGCACCAGGACCTTTCCTGATCAGTTGCCTGTGTTGCCTCTTCTTAGTGTGGCATGCATGCTCAGCCTGAAGAGGCAACAGCATCTGAGGTGACAACAAAGCGCTGTGGAAGCCAGAATAGGGAAGTCAGGCAGGCAGTGAGATTCCCGTAGGAGGACCTTCAGTGTGGGTGTCTCGAGCCAGCCAGAAAACGTGCACTTCTGTTATGCTTCCTTGGCTTGACTTAGAACATTGGCGCCATAAGCAGCAAGCCATTCAAAAGCCAGAGGGCCTCAGCACAACCAGGACTGAGGCCGGACCATCATCTGTCAACCATATAGCCCACTTGGGGCCACACTTTAGGAAAATAGCGAAAATATTATGGCTGCAGTCCCCCTCTAGTAAATACTGCACATCAATGTCAGATGACTTTCATCACGTTATTCAAGTGTCAAGACCTTGTAGAATAATGTTATTCTACTACAATAAAATAACAATTCCAATATTTGTGTTTCAATACTCTACTCTACATGGAAGCCAGGACTCTAAAACAAGAATATTGTGGATTTAGAGTCCAAGTCCATCACTTACCATGGTGTCACCTGGTAGGAGTCATGTAACATCTGTGTATCTGCTTTCTCCTCTGTAATACAAGGGTGAAAAGAAAGCCTATAGAATGGATGTGGCAGTACAGGTCTGTACTCCCACCTCTATGAGGCTGATGCAGAAAAACTGCAAATTCAAGGTCTGCTTGAGCAACTTTGTATGACTCTATACCAGATTTATTTTAAAGAGAAGGCTAAAGAGGTAGCTCAACAAATTCCATCTGTTATAGATTCAATCTCCTATACCAGAAAAAAGGTGTCAATATTATGTGCTTGAGTGTCACTTAAATTTTTAATCTGTCAATATCTCTCAGAATATGTATGTAATGAATATAAGCCCTGAATAAATGAAGGACATAAAGGATGCCCCAGGGTCTTACAGTACATTTGCCTCTTTCCTCTCTCTAGGTACGGTTCTCACTCCTTATGTTTTTTCTCTCCACTTTCAGTGCTTTTCCACATCAAAAGAATGGAAACAGGAACCAGAAAGTTGGCCAGCATGGCAACCTCTTGAAAACCAGATTTGTTGTCTTTCCAGAATTGGTTGGTTTCCCCTCATTCTCTTCAGCCTTCATGTGTTTGCGTGCATAGTTCTCCTTTCCTGATGGGCCTTTCCTTTCCTATTGTGATGGTTGATACCTTGTGACAACCTGAGAATTGAGTTTAGAAGCTTCATTAAGTGACTCAGCAGAGGGCCAGGGACCTCACTTCGTAAACATCCTGAGCTCCCGTAAGAGGAGGGCATGTAGATGGTGTAGGTGGAAGTCTACTTGCAGCAAAAGGGAAGAAAAGAGGCTTGCTCCCCCTGCTTGTGCTCTTGCTGCTCTTGCTGTCTTCTGCCACCTTGGACTATTGCCCCTGTGCCTTCCCACCCTGCCTTGGAGCCAGCTGATTGTGGACTGAAATCTGCACCGACTGTGAGCTAAATAAACTTTTCCTTTCTTAATTCTGGGTTTTGTCTCAGTAACAAAAGAAAGGTAGCTAAGATATCTATTTATTCAAACATCTTTAGTCTTTCAGAATCGTAATGAAGTTCTCTATGACACTTTTCTAAAATGATTTGAGTTTACTCACTTTAAGAAATGAACTGTATCTCTTCTTGACTTTCCGTATCTGGGATCCTTGATCATACCCTGATTTTAACTGCAAGTCAATATTTGTTTGCATATTGGTCTAATTTCTTCATAGATGATTATCTTGTAGACAACTAGGGCAGTTACTTGTTTTATAGCTTCTGTAATGCTCAGCCTGAAGTAAGTACTCAGTAAATTCTATGAATAGACTTTGACAAAGTTGATTAACTGGTTAATATTTTCTCTTTCAATCTTCTCTGCAACAGTGGTCACATTAAATAAGAAGAAAAGTCTTAAGGACTGAGCAATATTGAAAACAATCTGGGATAAGAAACAAACACTAAATCAAGGTAGATTTTGATGGGGTAAAATGAAAATGATGGAGCTTTCTGTGAATCATTTTCCAATTTATTTCTCCTATTTAAAACATAGCTGCAGGTGTGAAAACTGGACATAAAGACTCTTACAGTGAGTGAACATGGAGCTAGAACCAGCATCTCCTCAGGCAGTAAGCTATTTGAATTCATTGTAGAACCATTACATTTGATACATCTTATATTTACTCTTCTATGGATTAAGTTGAGAAAATGATTAGACTGATTGATTCAGTCTTCATATTCAATATTTTGAATGGGGTTAAAAAATTAAAAGGCAAAAAGATTGTTCCTAAAGTTGTGTGAAAAACTTCTGATAAAAAAGTATTGTCATGGGGCCAGGGAGATGGCTCAGTAGAATAAGCGCTTCCCTGGCAAGTGCAAGGGTCTAAGTTCAATCCAGGATACCACCAAAAAAAAAAAGTATTGTCCTGTGAAACTCAAAATGTTTAGACTTGTAGGGGTCCTTTAGCTTTGGATAAAAAAGTTGTTTCATTCTTAAATTTTAATGCCAGGGTAGTTAGTGTGCTCTGATGTCTTAGATATACAGTTTATGCTAACTATGCCAGATTTATACTAAACTTATCCAAATTCAATAACTTATTGTCTAATTGTTACCTTTAACTTATTTGTCAGTTTCTCTGAGCATATTCAGCCAAGAATTGAATTATAGCCAGCATCATTTTATGCCAATAAAGCTATATAGCAAATCCAATTTGTGGTGGCTATACATGCATATTTATGTTAATATAGATCACATGTTGCTGCTTGACTTCTAATGTGATTATATGCAATTATAATATGGAACGTACAATGGTCTCTTCAGTTGTATTTTTATTGACATTATTTAACATGTACATGTCTCTCTTCCATTACTTTCTCTGCCTCCATCCTGTCCATTTTCTTCTTCCACTGCCTTCTTTCACTTCTGTTCTAAACCTTAATTCTTAATCACCTCATTCTACTTTCTCTAGAAGCCCTCATATTTTACCTGTCTGTTGGGTAGTTTTAATACAATCTTCACATGGATAACTGAAATCCTTATCCCAGCCAGCTCTTCTCTAGAGGCCTGCTATGGCTCTAACAGGCCTGCTAGACACTTTTTCCAAGATGCTTTTTCTGTGTCATGGTGTATTTTCAACTGAATTCATTGGGTCCCTGAAATCCATTCTCTTACTTTTCTTACCATTCTTCTTTTCATTCATTAGGAAACATTCTGCAATCTCTGTTGACTTTTATTTTTCCTGTACTTTTTTGATTTCATCCATTCAATCATATGTTATTGCTTACTTGATTTTCTTGAGGTCTGGAACGTCTATCCCCATATTCTTCTTTCACCCCGCCTATCTCTTCTACTGAAGTGCTATTTTAGCTCAGTGCCTCAAACTATACACGATAATTACTTGATGAATTAGTGAGTGAATAGCTTCCACCGGCCTCAATTTCTTCACCCTTTCAAAACATTCCAGATTAATTATCTCTGATGCACTCACTCACTCCACTCACTGAAAAACTTTCGCTGTCTGAAAATATTTTCCAATTCTGACTTCACACCAATTCATTATCATTTGGTGAGCTGGGATTTTAGAGACCTTGTGCCCAGGCTTCATGCAGGTCAAATGAAACAAACTCTGGAGATGTGAGGCTCAAGCAGAGTGTGGTACTGAAGGAATCAGAGAAGTGATGCGACAGCACCACCATCCAATCAGAGCAGCTCTACTGTCCATTCACATGGACAATGGCTACGAAGAAAACTAGAATGGTCTTAAATACCAGCTATCAGCCTTTGCAGAATCCATGCTTTTTAAGCTGGAAATGAGGTAATTCTAATGAACCACTGATTGCAGAAACTCTATCTTCCTGACTCTAGCAATCAAAGCTCTTTATAATATGGGCTAAATGTCCCTTAAGAACATTTCTGTCCCTCTGCTTTAGACAAGATTTCTGCTCCTGTCATTGCACATCCACAAAACATGTCTGGCACACTGCCTTTTTACTGCTTTTGCTTATAAAATATGACAGAGCACAAGTTTCCTTCGTTTTAATGGGGGAGTAGAATAAACATAAAGTGCAATATTAATGCACTCAACCAATCACACACAATTTACATTGTTTGTGAATTTTTTAGGACATCTAGGTTTACTTAACCAAAAATGATACTGAATTTTGATGAATTAAGAAAAGTTGTAATAAAAGAATAGTATCAGAAATAGAACATTCAGGTTTGCTAAGGAGGAAAAACAATCCATTGAAATAGGGGCCATACATTTTTATTAAACACTATCCTGCTGATGTTCTTAAAAAGCACTTGCCTTTTAAGTCTTTAACTTTTTTTTCATGCTCTAATGTTTCCTTCTTCTATGCATTGTGAGGACATATTGGGGAAAAGCTTGAAGTAGAATAACAATAGAATAATCTTTAAGGATAATCCAAGGTAGTTTTTTGTTCTTATTCCATGTTGCTTTTCTTCTATGTGGTGTTTCTGATGTCTTTGATTACTTTTTGTGTCTGACATCTACAGTATAAGTGCTAGACAGTAAGATCAGAATTCAGGGACAAATAACATTTCATCAGATAGGTGCTTTGCCAGTAGGTTTACTCAGTGGACACATGGAGGGCACTGATGCAGGAATCATCAGGTGTACTCATGTCCAGATTAACCATAATTCCAGAGTTTAAGGGAGAAGAGTTTGGACCATGGGAAGGTGCCATGTGAAAGGCCATGGAAGAGGCTGGTGAAATGGATGGTAAAAGAATTTACCATTCAAGAACAGTGTAAAGATAAAGAGTTTATTTGGATTAAACACACTCTAAAGAGAGAAGAAGGTGAAACAAAGCAAAACAAAGTGGCTAGAAGGAGTGTGGCCCTTTTCAAAGGGGAAAGTGGGGGTCAAAAAGGTGGATCAGACAGGACCCACAGCCATAGGAAGAAATGTTAGAAAGGATGCGATTGTTTGATTTTCTCATCCTTTGCATAGATGATAAACATCACCTCCATGATAAAATCTAGGACAGAGTACCATGCAATGCAACAGCCATGTCAATCTCTGCCTGGTTACTTACCACACCCTATATCCAACACACTAAGCCCCTAAATGTTATATTTTAGATCATGTTTGCATCCTGAGTATTCCTGAAGATGTAGAGATTCATTTTCAGGAAAGATATGATTTTATGATGGTCTGTGTTATCCTGGAGTGAAGTTTGTAAACAATTGCTAAAAGAATATTTTATTAACTCTGTTAAGTGGGAAACAAAAAGAGAATTATTGGTCTCAAAAAGTTGCTCCCTTTTCATACTGTGCCCAAAGCCTTATAGAGTTGAGTCATTAAGTTTTCTATTGGTAGAATACTTAACACAATCAACTTATGAGAAGAGAATCCTTCTTTTGGCAGATTTTAGTCAGCAGTTGTGGAAAAGAAGCTGGTATCCACTAAGAAGAAATAAAGATGGCGGCTGAAGTCAGCTGAGGAAGTTGACACATGCAGGACTGGGGGGAACTCTGGAAAAACAGCTGCCACTGATTGTCAAAGGAGCTGCTAGCCTGCCTTCTCAGAGCTCAGTATACGTTACAAAGACTGTGACTCTGAATCCCAATATGTCACCTAGAGTGGATTAGTTTATGATTGTTGTATTTCTCAGATAGGTAGATTGTTTTGTTACTTCAAAATACATCTCTTAATATTTAGTAGTGTTTTGTTTCAAGTCTATTTTATTTGATAGTATTGCCACAAACTCATTTATGGTTATTATTTACATGATGTGCCTTTCTTAATACTTTTATGTTTGTTCCTTTATTTTATTAAACATGAGATCCTTTTGTGTGTGGCTAGGATGTTGTTTTCAGGTTGGCTTCATGTTTTTCTGTGATTGCTCCAGAGTTGATGTCACTCAGCACCTCTACCAAGGTATCCTGATTTCCAGAGTTTGTTATGATTAGATAGAGAATTCTCTATTTTTCATTTTCCAACAGAAATCTTCACTATCAGGATTTTCCTTTCTCCCTGGGAGAAAGCCTTCTACCACTACCAATATCAGTCAGGGTTTTACTAAATAAACAGATAAAACATGAGATATACAAATGTATAACACAAAATGTCTTACAATAGCCAGCCACATAATTGGTTGAGGAGTTGTGCAGAGGGGTCTGCACACTGGAGTCTGAATGTATGAATCCGAGGTCTGAGGCTCTCTGCAGTGTTCCATGCAAGTTCACATCAGGAGACCGATGGGTCTGTGACAGAAGGCAGTTGAGTCTATGCAGGCAGATTGAAGGATCCAAGTGGAAACCAACGAGCCTATGCTAGGAGCCAGAAGGTGCCATCCAAGCTGAAGGGAAAGATTGGAGCTCTTCCAAAGAACAGAAGCTAGTCCATCTTTCCTCATTTCCCTTTTACACTATTCATGTGTAGAGCCACCCTAGGGTGGGTCCTCTTGACATTAGGAGGCAGACAGCCACCCTAGAGCAGGTCCTCTACACCCTAGGATGGAGGATTGCTAAGCCAATTTAGTTAAGCTTCTAAATTTCTCAATGTGACACAATCAATCAACCACTGTAATCCATGCCCACAAGTGAACACAGGGATCTGAGTGACACTGCACTGTGTGCAGTAGACATGGTATCGTCACTTGCGTAACCTACACCCAGCAGTAGCTATTGAATGGGAGAAGGAATGTGAATCTTCTTTGCTATGTCTATGTACAGAAAGGTAATCTGAAACACAAAGGACAAGAGAAATGGCAACCTGCATCCCTGAGGGTTTCACCCCAGCCACAGACTAGAGCATTCAGGAGAGAAAACTTCTCAGTTTCCCATGGCCAGTGTAGGCTCCTTTAGCACAGAACTGAGGATGAGAGGATAATGGAAAAAATCCTTGCTCAGAAGGCACAGCCTCTTGCTATTCTTAAAGACTGACTTCATCTTCTTACATAAAAGTTTCCCAAATTGTGGTATGTTTTTAGGACAGTCTCCAGATTCTCAAGGACTATTGCTTAGTTTTCATGACTAAAATTGTTGTTTTCCTCGGGAGAAGTTCATCCGAGCTTCTTCAACACTGTGAAAGCCCATTTCCTCAGCATTTTCTTGAAATACTGTTTTGCATATGAATAAGGAAAGGAGTTGACTAGATTTTCAGTAATCACCTGTTACTTCCTTTATCTTGAATATCTTCAAATGAGCTATCCTAGTGAAACAAGCTCAATGAGATCTTCATAGAAGTCTCTGTGTCTGACTGATCTTATCCAACATGATTTTCCAGGTGCATCCATTTTCCTACAAATGTTTGAAATGTGTCATTATTTATAGTCCAGTAGTATTCCATCCTATAGAAATTCTGCATTTTGTTCATCCAGCCATCTACTGATGGATGCACTGGCTATCTTGATGCTTTAGCTATTGCTATGGTGCTGCTAATAAATGTTGGTATCCAAATATCTCTCTAGTCTGATGACTTAAGCTTGTTGGGAAAGATGCCTAGCAAAGGGCTTAGAGTGCAGCAAAGTACAGTAAAATAAAGGTTAAAGATGGATAGAAAGAGAGAGTGGGACAAATGTCATCCAGCAGGGCAATGACACAAAGGAAGAAGGAGAGGGTGAAGAGGGAGAGAAAGAGAAATGAGAGTAATACACATGTGCCTTGTACAGGAATCTAATAAACCTAATAACATCAATCAATGTAAACTTCATAAACCATAACATGTGCTAAGACAAATAGCATCAACAAGTATGGAAAATCTGACGGGGAAGCAGAGGAGAGGGGATAAGGGCAAGGAAGCAGAGGAGGAGGGGACCGGAAAAATCATGCTGTGACACGTACATGTAACTACTCCCTAGGATGACTGCAAGCTGCATGAATTACAAACTAATAGAATAACATGAAACAAAAATGCGGTAGTCTCTTTGGTGATGAGTTTCTCTGAGTGCTTCTGCCTTCCACATTTCCTTTCCTTTTCTTTCTGCTAAGATATGGCTGTGGTAACTTGGCGTCCACAGCCACACATGATGGCAAGGTTAGTGTCCAAGAACAACCTGCTGACGTTGGCAGAGGGAAAGCACAAGAAGTCAAAATGGTGTGTAATATGAATTCAGTCCTAAGTAGGTGTCCCAGCCTGGCACTACTTTTAGCCTTCTTTCATTTGGGAAAAGTAAATATTTATCTTAGTCACGTACATTAGGTTTCTATGGCTTGTGAGAGAATGTATTGTAAACTGATACAGTAGATTTCAATAGAGATATTCTTTGCTGTCTTAGAGATATTCTTTGCTGTCTTTAATTTGAATGTTGAAGATGAAATTTATTCCATGACTTCCATCAGGTAGACTCAATCCTATACATTCTTCATGTAATGAAATCAACATCTAAGAGTATGTACTGGGGCAAGGCACATGCTTTTTGGACCCAATTTGAACCTCAGGTCAAAGATTAGCAGAAAGAACAAAGCCTAATGGGAAAGATAGGAATGATAAGTAACTGATTGTGTCAGTCTGAGTGAAAAATATTCAACTAAACTGACTCAGAACCTTCTGGGTGTGAAGACCTCCCCTTGCTGCTTGTATGGTATGAAAGGGAAATGAAAAAAGAAGGCTCGCTTCTCTTCCTTCAGAGGAGCTGCTGTCTTCCCTTTCACCTCGGACGTCATCTCCCGGTTTCACTGCACTCTTCAGCTTTCTGGGGCAGACACTTCAGCCTTCTAATATGGACTTGCATGTCCTGAGATAAACATGACAGCAGGCTCTGAGCTTCAGTTGGATCCTACGGGTCTCCAGTGCACTGACGGACCTTCCTTACTCTCCCACAGCAACTCTGTAGACAGCCATTGCAAGCCAATCCTATCTTATATATTTCTGTGTCTTGCACTGTGTCTTGTTTATTAACTGAAACAATAGACAAGCAGTGAAATAACAATTTGATGTGAGGTGTTGTGTGCCCCTTTTAGAAAAGCATATACTCCTGCAGAGAATAGAGCATAAGGAGAGACAGAGATGAAAGATATTACTATTAGGATGATTTAATTAGAATGTTGTCTTATTTTCATGACAGTGTATGATTTTTTTACTCCTATTTTTACATGGCAGCACATTGAGGCTTAGGGAAGTTAACATATTCAAATTCACAGGGTGAGCAAATTCTAGAATGAAGTGAGCATGCAGATCTGCTTGTGTGCAGAGTCCAGGCTTAATTCCAAGGCTACAGAAACCTGCCTCAGAAATGTGGAGGTTAGTAGATAAAAGGTTTTTAAAAGTTCATCACTAAGAAGTATGGTTGCATCTGCTAGAATAGAGTTGATAGATAAAGTTGAAGATCCAGTGGCAAGTTTGGGACAGACTCACTCCCATGGACTGTCTTCACAATGGTTTATAAAGAAGGAACTCAAAGAGTGCTAAAGCAGCTTGCAGTTCAGATTTATAACATAATATTAGGCTCAGATTTCCAGACATGAAATTCAATTTTTTTAAATTTTATTTTTATTTTTTTATTAATCATAATGAGAAATAAATAGCAAGGAAACAGTTTCAAAACAGGTTATTAGAAGAGCTGGCCAAATAGCTCAGTGATAATATTATAAATGGAATTATATTCTTTACAAAATGAAAATATCGTTTTCATTAGAAGATCCAGATATATTACACAAGTAGATACAAAGCCATTAATTCAGGTAGAAGTGATGAGATATAGTCACAATGAAGATGGACAGATTGGATTGAAATCTAAAACTAAAATGAAGTAGAATTATCAGGGCTTGGCAATCACAAGGAGGCAGAATTTGTTGTACTTTTAATTCACAAAAGAAGGGGCTTTTCTTCTTGCTAGTATCACAGAGGATGTAGCATCTTTTCAATATGTTGGAAAAGAGTAGTTGAGAAATGATGAAAAGGTCATTGAGGAAAAGATGTAAAGGTGTTAAGATTGCAGGTGAAGAGGTTAGGGTTCTACATTCTTAGATGAGAATGACACGACAAGCAGCGGTAACACTAACATCTGCTACAAGGAGCCCTGCCTCAAACTCAAGACCCTGCAGAAGGGATGGCAAGCACACAGCAAAGTACATAGGTTATCTTTCCAGAAATGTCCTAATGCCAGTCTGCTTATCAGTGCTTATGCTTTGTGAATTGAGTTACCTTTTAAAAGCAAATTTGAAAATATAAGAAATATGGAAATGGTGTGATTAATCACTGGAAGACACAGAGCGATATAAGAAATGAGAATAGAATCTTAGAAAGTTTAAGTATGTTGCATGAAGTCATATAGATATTAACAACAGTAACAAGTAGCAATTTAGTCTGTGACAGGTATTTGTACACTCGATGTTGTGGCATATGCAGTTTTACATTCTAAGTCAAGAGTGAGTAAACATTGTTTGTCCTCACTGTTTAGAGAGCAGGCACAGACAGTTTTAGTAGGTTACCTGAGGTCACCTGGCTAGTAAGTGGAAAGAACATGGACCCAGGCCAAGTGTTGGCAATGAACTATGAATCAAGGTGCCTGTTCAAGGCCATGTCAAAACATTCATCAGTGGCAGCTATTTGATGATTATAAGGGCTTGTTTTAGTCAAGATCATACATAAAAACATTCCTTCCAAGAATATTTGTAAATAATCTTTGTAACATTAAAATTTGGGCATAGTGACATAGATGAAATGAAACTACTATTCACACTGTAAGAAACATCACTCAGTAGAAGAACACTTGAGCCTTCTATGGGAAAAAACAAAGAAGAGAAATAAACATGGTGATAAATAAGTCAAATGTGAGGGGTTGTGTAGAGTTCCATTTGTTACTTTTTTTAATCTATGAAGTATCAACAGTTTGTATGTGTGTGTGTGTGTGTGTGTGTGTGTGTGTGTGTGTTGACTTAACAGTGAGTTTCGGGTTCCTTGAGAGTAGTTACTCTGAAGACAGTGCATAAACTGTGAGAGTTGGCCAAGAAAGAACTTCCAGCTGTGTGTGGTAGTCTCTGCCTTGGTTAGGGCTCACTAGAGGACCAGACTCAATGGGAAATAAATGTATATGATGCAATGCTTTCTTAGCTAGGCTTAGAGCATCAGAGGTGGGGGAGTCCATGTGGCCTTCAGATACTGAGAGCTGCAGGGTCCCCTAACTGCTCAGCTCAGGAACAGGAGGAATCAAAGGTGCAGCACCAGTCTGCAGCCAGAGGCTTGGAAGCTGCCCAGAGAGTCACTGGTAGTCTTCTTTGGAAGGCTGAAGAAACCAAAGTCTGAGATCCATGGCAGCCACCAACGATGCTCAGAGGAGCGGAGCTTCCAAAAATAATGCTCATTTCCTTTTTCCTACCCTTCCAACCCAGCCAGGCCACAGGACTACTGGCTGGTGCCACCCAGAGAGGGTCTGCCCCCGCCAGTTGGCTGGCCTGGGTGCCAGTGTCCTGTGGAATGGTCTAACAGACAGACACAGCCAAAGCTGTGCTCTCCTAATTTTTTAATATTTCCTAATTCACTCAAGGTGATGTGTTGGGATTCAGAGTCACACTCTTGGTCTAAGACACTGAGCTCTCTCAGGATATGGGGCTGATAGCCCTTTGGCAATCAGTCACCACTGTTTTCTCAGAATCCCCAGAGTCCTGCCTGTGTCAACTTCCTCAGTTGATTCCAGCCACCATATTTATTTCTTCTTAATGGGTACCAGCTTATCTTCCACAACTGCTGACTAAAATTTGCCAAAAGTGCATAAGGACACTGAGTAGCATATATCTTTTGACTCACTGGTTATGCCATGTTTAGATTTAATAAAACCAGACATTATCTGTGAGTCTCTGTGCAACTTCATGACAGTGACAGTGAGCACTGCTGTTTATTTGCAAATAAAATTAACAGAAAATAGGAATACAGCTATTAAAGAAGTGTCACAATTTTTTTTTCATTCAAAGTTAAATAGTAGAGTGTTAGGAAAATTTTTTGTGAATTAATTTACTTGATACAGGGTCTCTCTGTGTAGCTCAGATTCACAGTGATCCTCCTGTTTCAGCTGTTTCCCCATTTCCAACTGGCACTAGGGACTGAACTCAGGTCCTTGCAATTGCCAGGCAGGTGCTTAGACTGCCGAGCTATCTCCCCAGTCCACAATTTTTAAACTTCTCACAAATGAGGTACAGTTTTAGGGTTTTTTTCCACATGTCAGTTGACCTTCTTGAGCCTTGTTTTCTATATCAGTGCAAAAATGATAACCAAATTCAGAGAATGGTTGCAACCAATTATTACAATAATGAAAATAGATATTGTATTTCCTTAATGTTTCAGTTAGTGCTTGCTTTGACAGCACATATGCTTAATGCCTGAGTTATTGCTGCTAACTAGTTTATTGTACTCTGTACTTCTTCATTTGGAAAACACACGTCTTTAAACTTGAACTCTAAGGTTATATTTGCTAAGTACTTGGGGCTAAGATCAGTGTAAACAGCTAAAGTCAATGCAGTGTGCTTTGCTTTTGACAAAGATATTATTGTACATCTGATTCTCAGGACATCAAATGCATGTCATTCTCACTACATTATAAGTTGGAAAAGTTTCCTTACATCCTGAACTGAAAGATGCTCATAGTACACAGTGGGTGCATTATTATTATTGCTATTATTTTGGTTTCTTCTGCAAGGACATGTTTAATGAATCAAAATGACAAGAGTGAGGCAGCAGTGTATGTATGATAGGAGTTATCACAAAGGTCACAAGTAAGTGTAGGACATGACTGCCACACTATATGACTGTGTAAACAAAATATGTGTTGTTTATATGGATGATTAGCATTTCCTCTTTTTTTCCTGAGGAGGGGAGAGTAAGGAGAGGTTTTGCTTTTCCAACATACCTGATAGGAACTTTTAACTGACGGATTGTTGGACTATTGACTTTAAGATATGTTTGAATTTAATATAATTAAATCAAAATAAAACGTGAACTGCTCAGCCTTGCCTGGGCATGAATTCTGTCTAGAGAAATGTCTTCAGGCATTCAATGCCAGTTTTGAAGGCAGAAGCAAACTTTAAATGTCGCATGAGGGGAGCATCCCGGGTGCAGTTTCCACTTTCCACTGCTTAAGCTCCCTCCCTCCGCTCTGCAGTCAGTCTTAGCCTTGCTCTTCCCTAGTTGGCTTCCTTCATTTCTATAAATTGCCCATTCTTAATGGACATCAGAATTTGAAGTTTCTGAGTTGAGGCTTCTGATGAAAGAAGAAGATAAGAAAATAGCCTGGGTGTTTACTTTTGTGTGACCCTGGAATACTGTAGAAAGGTATTTTTCTATTTTATGAATAAATGCTGTGAATGGTGTTATTAGATTTAAAAAGTCTGCCACTGAAATCATCTGAAAAGGGGACTTGTTCTCACAGCAAACCTTTCAAGGGCTTTACACAGCTCAAAAAGTTGAAAACACACTAGCATTTAATTAAAAAGAAAGAATTCCTCTCGTCCTGACTGAAGACAGATGAAAGGCCATGCTAGCTGGTGGATGGCTCCTTCCCCTATGTGTGACTCCACAGAGCTCCTAAGAGCTGGTGTGTCCTGCATACATCACCCCACATATGTGGGGACACCAAGTTGAAGCTACCGGACAGCACTGGCTGTTTGTTGTTTGCTTATCAATCTGAGAAACCACAGGATGCTCAGGTTAAATCTAATGACAGTACTTTATTCATTTAGAGTTTAATGTTTCTTTTTATTGAGCTTTCATCGTGGTTGAACCACTCCTTTCACTGGGTGGAATCATAAACAAGCATGAAATGTGAGTGCACGAGCCTATAAGACAAACACACATCATTACCTTTCCTGCTGTCTGGGTAAAGCCCTGTGTGAAACCTGCGAGAGAGCAGGGAAGGCTGATGCTTAGGCAGTGGGAGAGGGAAGAGGTGGCATCGGCATACCCATGCATTTCATGAGTAAGTCTTCAAGAAGCCTCCTCCTGGTAACATGGGAGTCGTAGCTTGGTGCTCACGTGTGGCCTGCAAAGTCACCAGGCAATGAGCTTTTTGGCAGGAATAGTCCTAAGAACATAAAGCCCGCATGGAGATGAAGTGGTTCATCTCCTTTCGTTCCAAGTCATTTTGCCTTTAGATTTATAGTGATTTCTCCTCAGCAAGAAATTGTCCACAACAAATCCTAGTTTTTGAATGAACTAAAATTGGCTGTGGAAGGGATGCATACTTTCCTTAAATTTAGTTACTAATTTATATAATAAATAATTAGGCATAGTGATCATACTAACCTTACTTCTGCTTCTGTGACACATGAGGACCAGCAAAACAAAATAAGTTTTGTGTGCCTGCTCCAAAGAAATGTCTACATCCTAGATACTAGGGTATTCCATGATCAGAATGGATGGGAAGCCAAGATGTTTCAAGTTGGTGTCCAAAAGAGAGTCAGCATAAAACAAAGAAGAAATGAAAAATACACTTCAGGGAAAATTTGACACCCAACTCGGATAAAGGAAATACTGACATTCATAGCTGAAACTTGGGCTGTTGGGCAGAGAAATGTGAGGTAACAGTGGTTTGCCTGGAAAGCAATAGGAATCTGGGAGAATATCTAGGACTTCCGTAAATACCTGTACAAGAAGCGGCTGAGAGGAACACTGTCCATATGGAGCCATCAGGAGCATAAGGCAGAGGCCCTAGGGCCAGACAGCCAACCCCAGGCCATGAGCACCCCCAGGCCCTAGGGTCAGACTGCCAAAGCCAGGCCACAAGCACCCCCAGGGAGTTTATCTAAAGCCCATCGAGGTCACAGTCTGATCACAAATGAACAAGCCATTAGTCTTTCCAAGTTTGCTAATTTGGGTGAATCACAGGAACGTATTTATCAAATTTCACATGTCTTAAAGTAGATGAGTCTTCAAAAATAAATGTATACACCTATTTTCTGAGAGGGGTTTGTTTTTGCTTGTTTTTCTGTTTAATTGTCAAGCCCTATAGATTTACTCTGCTGTCTATTTTGGTGATTTTTGAAAAAAAAATGTGTTCTAAATCGACATTTTAAAATATGAATTTATGTTCTTGTAACTTCTGCTGACTTGTGGATGATTTCAGAACATTAACTCTTGATCTAATAGAATCAATAAAGTTTCTATGATAGTGAGGAGAAATTCCTACTGTGAACTCACTGGGGTGGGAGTGGCCAGTGGAGAAGAATGTGATGGGGAGTGGAGAGGGGTCAGCCGAAGACGTGCGCTTTACCTGCGAAGACAGTGCACTTTACCCGCATTGTGGAAGCTGTGTCCAGAGAAGCACCCTGGGGGCTTCTGAAGAGCCCACAAAGGAGTCCGCCGGGGAGAGCTGACCTTCATCACCACTTGGCAAGAGAGTGGGCAGCCATGCACCTCCTATTCCAAATTACCTGGGACCCAGGTGAGACAAAATAACAGGACAAGGGGCCGGAGCAGCCAGGCGGCTCACCAATTATAGGCTCTTGAATAGGGACTGAAGGCGTGCTCAATACCCTACCATGTGGAGATGCTATACTTTATTTATGTAGTACAGGGTCTCACTACACAGTTCCGACTCATAGTGATGCTCCTGCCTCAGCCTCCCCAGAGCTGGGATTACAAGTGTGCGCCTTCATGCCCGGTTCCCATGCTGGTTTGGGATGCCCAGGGTTTTGGAGCTTGCATGACATGCTGTGCTGGCGATGGAACTCAGGTCCTTGATCTTGCCACGCAGGCAAGCTCAGACCACCAAGCTATCCACCCAGCTCCAGACTCTACATTTCTAAGGTGAGACTGTATCTTATAGTATAAAATAACAATAGGATTTTCTAGTTTTGACTGGAGCATTCACCTAGTGACAAGGGAGAAGTCACTCACCTTTTAATTAAAAGTCCAAGGACTTTAGGAAGTAACATAAAATTGTGTGAATCATGTTCTGTGTGTGTTTAACATGAGCCACAAAAGAAATTAAAAGACATGATCCTCGAAGTGGCTTAACTAAAAAGTACTTGTCAAGAGAAGTACTTGAGGCATC
Organism: Ctenomys sociabilis; assembly: GCA_004027165.1. Classification (NCBI taxonomy): domain Eukaryota; kingdom Metazoa; phylum Chordata; class Mammalia; order Rodentia; family Ctenomyidae; genus Ctenomys; species Ctenomys sociabilis. Next base: position 50,942 of record PVKA01010492.1, read on the forward strand.
ACCTATCACGTTGCCGTCAGCAAGGCTTGGGCATCAGTGCTTCTGTTAGCTGCCCTGATGGCTGCATGAAGTACCCAAACTTACATATTTCTGTTTCTTGTTAGAGTCTTGACATCCACTGTATCAATCCACTCATGACCATCTGCGGCCAGATGGTATACGAATTCATTGTTTATCTTGGGTCACAGGCAAGAGGGAAGGATACTCTTCCCTGGAACCTGACAAGTTCTACACAGGCATCATTTCCTCAGCAAGGGAGAAAAGATTAATGAATTCTGGGATGTGGATAAACTCTCTAATGTTCATAAGAATCTGTGAGATGGGTAATATTATCTCATTTTTCAGATAAAAAGATTTCCCCAGAACAACAGCTTATAAATTGCAATTTTAGAATCAAATCAAGGCCATTCTATAATTGAATCCAATTCAATTTTACTACATTACACAAATTAAACACATATGAGATTATCTAACCTACTTCTGGAAAGAATTGTTGGCTTTTTGTTCTATATATTTCAGGTTGTAAAAGAACCTGATGAGAACCTTAAATTCCTGACCTGATTAATGAATGACCTTGTCTACTAGGAGCTAAAAAACTTATCAAACATAGACAAGAAGAGTCTTAATTAAATTTTGGAAAGTTTAACAACATTCTGTCATTATTGTTTATGGAAAATTCAGAAAAAAATGTATCTTGAGAGCAAAATTCTAGTTGTGTTTAACGTTGTCCTCATGTCCCAAGGCCAACTGTACCATTTGCACTTCATTAACTAGCAAAATTTTGTAAAACTTAGTAAGTCAAAACAAAAAGAGGATCGTGGGCCAGAAAGATAGCTTAGTAGAATAAGCACTTGCCTGGCAAGCACATGGTTCTGAGTTCAATCCCCGGTAGAGTTAAAAAAGGAATCCTAAGAGCCACCAGTGGAGAATTAAAGAGCTGTTTGCATTATGAATGGAAACCATTACCTGAAGAAATATTGCTGCAGAGAGTTTAGGCTCAAACCTTAAAACAAATTGTTGTCATGGGCATTGGAGTTAAATAAGGGGGCATGACAATGACATTTCATTGTCTATGCAGGAAATAGGCATTTCAGGGCTGTGTGCTCAAAAGCATTTACTACTTGAGGACCATACCTGGATGAGACTCCTCTGGGAAAAAGGTAATGGAGCAAATTATGCTCATGGTACATTGACATATCCTGTAACCCACTTCTTATTTTAGAAATGCTGAATATCACTAATTTATCTAATTGCAATGGGAGACAAATGCTTGGAGATTTTCTAATTGCCCAAAGAGTTATATTCTAAAACTAGAAGCCCCAGTTGGACCCACCTCAATTCTGTATGGTGCAAAAGAAGTTGTGGTGGCTGTTGTCTTCTGTTACCTAGCAGAGTTGAGATGTTTAGCAATAGTTTTCCAGCTGGTTCTTTCTCTGCTTCTTCAAGAACCGTATTGAACTAGATTCCATTTGGGAACCCACTGAACAATGACAGCAGAGACTTTAGAAAAATCAGGATTTATTCTCTTATATGTAACAAACTTTTTCACACAGCTGAGTTTCAGAATGGACACTTAAGTGGGGATGGGGAAACCTATAAAATAAATAGAATTTCAGGGCTCATTTTAATCAGATTTCTTTCAAGGGGAGCCCCATTTCTTATTCCTTAAATTCTATCTCTTTCTAATAAGAAATAAAGGAAATCAAGCAAGATTTTAGTATTAGAATTTGTATGTGTCCATGTTGTCAATGCTATTACAATTACTGTTAATGTAAATCCGAGAAACTGATGAAATAACAAAGTTTATATTTTGTGGAAAATGTGGATTTTTTCTCGTGTCTGTGCAACAAGGTGCAGCTATAGTGAAAAGTGAAGGTATTAAGAACCCAAAGTCTTTAGGGCTTTTAAAACTAATGTCTTTTTAAGGACACAGACATATTTACTGAAATATGTAACACAGAAAATAAAGTTCTTCACCTTGCTTTATACCCTGGAGTGTGATAAATTCTGTGGGCTGTAGTATAAACTGGCCCTTTGGTTTCCTCAGAGGATTTGGTTTAGCAGCAGAATATCATTGGAATTTTAGTACACTGTCTTTTGGCCTTTGGAATGACCATTAGTTTTGTAGAGTACATGATGTAAACTCCTCTGAAATGCTATTAATACATTTAACCATTTTCTATAGTTATTCCAGTGACTTGAAGGAAACTACTGTTTTAAAAGATCACCTTTCTGGTGAGTGACAATTTATAGCCAATGTATAACTCAACAGGCAGTCAAGAGCACAGTCACGAAGAGAAATGCGATAGTTGAGCTTCTACAAAGTAACACGTAAAAGGATTTCCTGGGAGCTAAACTCAGCAGCGAAGTGCAGTAGGGTTAGTCACACTGCGTTGGGTGCCTCAGCCTGGCTATTCTTTCTTTGGAGACAAAATACCTAATATTCTATAGGAAAAGAGGAAGGCCTCAGGGTATAACTCGGATTAATTCTAACAGTTGTTTCTTCAAATGTGAACGATTGTTTGAAACTTTTGGGAGTAGAAATATGGCCATAAAGACCAATAAGAAGAACATACACTGAGTCATTAAGTCCTCATAATTTACTGATACAGAGTTTGCACTGTGATGAATCATAAGTAATGGCCAAGTCCCCAACCTTTAGAGTTTGGAATTAATTGCTTTGTTTTTCTTCTATAATCCTGGATTATTTCAGGACAATATACTTGCATGTGTTCATTCACCTGTAAACTATCAGGTGTAGTGGTCTATAAAGTAGAATCTGCATTTGGTTTTGGAGGCTGTGCTAGTTTGGGGAGAACTCCATATTGGGCCCAGTTGGAGGCAAACGTTGATCTCCTCTTCCTGTCAGTTCAGTGACCCCTGAGTGTCCTCTGTGTGCATGAGAGGCTCGGGAAGTTCCAGAAACTACTGTTGAAAACATTGGGTGCTGCCTCAACCCTTGTAGTGAAATAAAAATAAATTTAGCTTTCAAAAGACACTCCTTAAACTGGCATGAACACTCAGACAGCTTCCTGCCTGTTGCTCTACTGGTGGCAACACTTTGGATCAGTTTATCAAAGAGAAATCTGCCATACTGAAAATTCTCCTCCACTTGGCCCTGTCAGCAGATGCTCTAAGCCTTTGTCTTTAAGCTTACTGGGAAAACCAGCACTGGCTGGACACAGTGCAGTGCTACCAGTTCACTTTCTAAAAGGAACATGTATCTCTCAGCTGAATTTTTGTTTTTTCCTCACTATTTCTATTTTCACTTTCACCTCCATAAATTCATTCAAAATCTGGCAATGCAGTGCATCATTAAAACACACAGGGATACATAAAAAAACACTGACTACAAATCACTGTCTTCCCAGTGCCATTGAGCAGAGAGGATTTGATAAACCTCTCTTGCTTTAGGTGGATCAAAGAATAAATTGGAGATGTATTTTTGTTTGGAAACCTTGATCATCCAGGCACTCTCTATTCTAGTGTCTTTCTGTCTTGCTCTTTCTTATTATCAAATATTCTGCCAATTCTCTTTTCCCAAGATCCAAGTGTAGCACTAGGTACAGCTCAGTATATTTTCTACTCCTTTCACTCTTAGCTCCTTCTTGTAGTTTTGCTGTGCTAATTCTCATTGCATGAGGAATAAGCTCACTGTATATCATGGTCTGAGATGTTAAATATTTGTTAAGTATTTTGTTTTGCTTTGTTTCTTTTTGTGTGCTACTGGTTATGGAGCTCTTATGTCTGGTAGGCAAATGCTTCACCACTGAACTACAGTCACCAACTTTTTATTTTATTTTGCCCCAGTTGGGCTCCAATTTGCAGGCTTAATGCTTCATGCTCCCAAGTCACAAGGACTGTAGGCTGATACCACCATGTTGTTTTTTCAAAAGCCATATAATTCTTTGAATTTTTTTTTCACTTGTGCTGGTCAGATTTTCATAAAAATGTTCAAGTGGAAGAAATTGAGGTTCAGTCAGTGCTCACTAAAAGCAAGGGTTTCAGATTCTGATTCTATGTGAGTTCTTCAGGCTAACAAAGATCTGGAGAATGAGTGCCCGTGAGTCCCTAAGGGTCACTAGGGACACTTCTGATGAGTGATGACAAAAGAAGACAAAGAAAGGAACCAAGGTCAAAATTTCACTTGAGAACACTGAAACTAACTGAAGTTAGAGAACCTTCTGATTCTATAAAAACTGAGTTTTTACAGATGGAAGGGACTTACAATAACATGTAAAATTTCTGATTGTTCACAGGGGCATTATTAATTTTTGACTAATCACAATCCAAACACTATTTGGTGATTTTTGGAGCTTAAATATACTATATTTATATATAAGCTCCACTGTCAAAAGCAGCCAGGTCACTGTTTCTTCCATGAGATTAAGGGACACTGGAAAAGCAAGGAAATACTGTGCCAAGACATTGCCAAGATCATGAGGCTTGGAGGACCGCAAATCTACCCTGGAGGAACTGGAGGCTCCAGTGTTCCCATTTGGACCACTAGAGATGTATTTCTTAGGAATGCAGGCTTTTCTTCAAACCACAGAATCTTTGAAATGAATGGAAACTTAGAAATGAGCCCACTGCCACCATTTCATATAGAAACTGAGGCACAGACTAATTAATCTGACAGTGATAATGTGCTAACCACTCAGCTGAGTCTGGAAATTAAGTTCTCTTCAACTTTTGTAGCTCGTTAGGATAAAAATTAACCCACAGGAAATTTACTTAAATAACATTCAATGAATATCATATTAAATGGAGAAAAACTGAAAGCTTTCACTCTAAAAACAAGACAAGGATACCCATTGTCACTATTCATTATAGCTCTTGGAACACTGGTCAGAGCAATAATAAAAGGTAAACAAATAAAAAGAATAAGGATAGGAAAAAAGTAAAATTATCATTAGTCACAGATGGCATGATATTCGACATAGAAGACCCAAAAGTTTACCAAAGACATTATATTTAATAAGTTAATTCAGTAGGATAGCAGGACACAAAGTCGACACACGAAAGTCAGTATCACTCTTGTGTATGACAACAAACTCTAAACTCTTCACGTTAGCATTCAAAAATAGAAAAGAAAAAGGAAAAAAGACAGACAGACAGACAGAATTAACAATCAATTTAACAAAGAAATAAAAAACCTGCATATTGGAAATTACAGTATTTTGAAAAAGGAGATCAGAGAGGATATTAGAAAATGGAAAATCTGACATATCAGGACCAGGGAAATAGCTCTGTAGAATAAGTGCTTCTTTGGCAAGCACAAGGGCCTGAATTCAATCCCTGGCTCAAAAAAAAAAAAAAAGAAGAAAAGAAAATCTGACAGATTAATTAGTCTCTGGGCTAGTTGAAAGACTAGCCCTTTCTCATGGATAGGAAGAGCCAACATTGTGAGATGGCCATACTCCTAGAGCTGCCATAAAGATTTAATGCAATTTCTATGAAAATACCATTAACAGATCTAGAGAAAATACTCCTAAAATTCATTTGGAAACAGAAGAGGCCTAGAATAGCAAAGGCAGTCCTGGGCAGCAAAGGCAAGGCAGGAGGCATCATAACCCCTGACTTGAAATTATACTACAGAGCTGCCATAACATAATCAGCATGAAACCAGCAAGAATAAACCTGGGGATCAGTGGAACAGATTATAAGAGGCAGACACAATTATACACATGCTTGGTTGTCTAACCTTTGACAAAGGGGTCAAAAATATTCACTGGAAACAAGATAGCCTCTTTAATAAATGGTTCTGGGAAAACTGACTTTCCACATGCTGAAGACTAAAACTAGACCCAGTTCTATCACCATTCACCAAACTAAAGTTCAAATGAATCAAAGATCTAAGAATTAAAGCAGAAATAATCTATGGGAGGACAAAAATAGGTGAACATCTTGAAGACATAGGTGTAGGTAGAGACCTCATGAGCAAAACCTAAGCTGCTTAGGAAATATGTCACAGAATCAACAACTGGGATCTCTGCAACTGGGATTTTCACCTATTGAAATTCTTTTGCGTTTTAAAAGTAATTAGCAAGAGTGTGAAAAGACAATCAATAGAATGGAAAAATCCTTTAGCCAATTTCCTTCAAAGGACTTATATCTGGAATATATAAAGAATTGAAAAAAACCCAAACCCCCAAATTAAAAAACCCAATCCAACACGGACATCAGAGATGAATATGTACTTCTCAGAGGACGAAACCCAAAAGCCAAATAAATATATTTAAAAAGTTCAACGTAATTGGTCATTCAAGAGATGCAAATTAAAATACCACTGAGATTTCATCTCACTCCTGAAAAAGTGGCCATCACTAAGAAATCAACCAGTAACAAATCATGGGACTTTTGTGGAGAAAAGGGAAGCCTTTTTTGTTGTTTTTGGGAGTGTAGACTGGTACAGCCACCGGGAAAATCAGTATACAGATTCCTAAAGAGTCAGGATTAAAGGTTCCATTTGACTCAGCTAGTCTTGTGGATACTTTCCCAGAAGAATTAAAACATCACCGCGCTGTGTCATATTTGCACCCCTATTCATAGCAGCAAAGTTAATCATAGCTAAATATTGAAAACAGCTCAAAAGCCCATCAGCTGAGGAATGAAACAAATGTGGTGGCATTGTTATTCAATGAAATGCTACTCAGCTATAAAGAAGGGTAAACCTGAGATTTTAAAGATAAACTGATACAATTCAAGACCATAGTCATAAGTAAAATAAATCAAATTCACATGTGTAAACATAGTATTGTATCCTTGTTGTGAGCAACTAACTGAAAGAGTAAATAAGGTCTAGAATGCACAGTAGATATTATGAAATGGCAAATAATTGCTTAAAAGGAAAGAGGAACTACTAGGGTGAAAGGAGAAAGGAAGGAAAGGAAAAGAAGAAAAAATATGAATCTGCTATATTAGTTTTTTATAGTCTATTAAAAAGGAAGTTTTTGCTAATATAGATTGGAGAATTTTTATGTCCATATTTTTACTCTGAGTAAGGACTTTGCAGATGACCATACACAATGTATTACTTATTATTATTCTCCTACCACTTTATTATTAAATTCTTTTTCAATAAAAAGAAGAACAGTGGGTGTCTTGAGTTCTTTGCAAATCAGTCTGTCTGAAAGATTCTTTAGAGTGTAACTGGGAAGATGAAACCAGAAACAATAGTACAGGGAAGGAAGAAAAACAAGGAAGGAAGAAATGACAATTGAAAAGAATTGCTAAGCTGGGCATCTACATGTGCACGCAGTGTCTGGTGCAGTCTCTCTGGGATGTATTGAAATCCTTATAAAATGCATCCTGGGGTGCAGACCAAAATAGTGGGTTATCAGCAGGCCTGGAAATGTCAGAAGCTGTTGACTTGAGCCCTTGAAAGCTCAGTATATTAATATGGCTTTACTATTTACACCTCATGTTTATAATTTTCTGCTGGGTGGTTAAGACCAAGATAAAGACCTATATAAGAAGAAATGTAACCTTTGTATCTGATAAGGTCAGTCAAGTACCCTCAGGATTTATCCTGTAAACCTGCACTGCAGTTTCTAGATTTTTTTGTCAGGGTCAGCCATCTGGATACTATGAAGACAACAGTATGCAATGTATTAACTATTGTAACTGTCCTACTGGTCTGTTTTGAAACTATCTCACTGCTATTTCTTTCTCAATAAAGTTAATTTAGAAAATGCATCTTAGGGGGAGGAAAGGCACTTGTCTGCATCTCCCATTGGTTAACAGGTCGACAGTGGCTAAAGCCATCAATTCTCTTGGACTTCTGCATTCTGCACAGAGGCCAAAGGACCTGTTCCACATGCTATGACATTCAAGAGGTCCACAGCTAGGAACTAAGAAGTGTAGAGCCTGGGTATTGCATGAGATGCCATCCAAACAAGCCTTCACAAAGTTTGTGTGAGCCTGAATGGAATTGGTGGAAATGGAATCTGTGCAAACATACAGGGCTGGGAACATTCTGAAAGCAGCTGAGAGTCCTCTTTTGAACTTAAACAGGAGCTAAATTCAATGAAAAGCCAAGGAAAACTGCTTGGGGATCTTTCTCAAGCCTCCCCATCAGAATGAAGCCAGTGGAACCAGTGTTTTCACATGGGAAATGCAGTAGATGTAATGTCTCTCAGGCTCTTTGTTCTCCAATGTCTACATATTACCACCATTCTTCTTTCTCCTGGCAAACTAGCTTCCTCTATGTGGTATCAACATGGCTCCCAGTGGTTCCTAAGATAATAATTTACCAAAGGAGAGAAATTCCCCTGCCTCTCTCTGCCATGCTCAAATGTCTCAAAGATGAGTACCGGTCTAGCCAATGCATGGGTCAAGGAGGACCATGGGAAGTATGGCTGGTGTAGAAGGGAAGTAGTTGTCAAGAATGTGGTTGCAGTAGCTGCACTAAAAAGTGTTTCTTCACCATATTTTCACATATTTGTCCTTTATTAGTACTTTCCATTAAAAAATGAGATCATGCTTGGAAGGACTAACACCAAAATAACATTTTTCTTGGCATTCTTCAGGCCTGACTGACCTTGGACAGTAGAAAAGGTAATGGTGGAAAATAGTACTTTTTTTTCTTCTATTTTACAATTAACCTCAGTGTTATCCCTTAGTTCAGTTCTTCTAAAACTATGAAGATACAGGAAATATGCTACAAATGAAGTTCAAACAGTTTCTTAAATTTTTGCTTGATATGTTTGTAAGAAGAACTACTACTCATTTTTTTTTGTTTTCCAGTTGCATTTTCATTTACTGAGGTTATTTGCTTCATGAAACAGATCACATGAAGACAACAAGAAAGAATTGAACCTATAATCTCACAAACACATTGCTTTGTGTTCCCTCAACAGAAAATGCAAAGTGAAATGGAGATTTCCACACTTTATGTAACTAACTTGCTACATACGATCTGAACTACTCATGCCTAAATAGTATCTAACAGATTTTGAACACTTAAAATGTGCTAGAGCCTGTGCTGATGTTCTGGGTGTGTTTATTCAGTCAGTCCTTAGAGCCACTTGTGAGGTCAAGGCCAGCTCCCAGTCACTGTTCCCCATGCAAATGGAGCCCAAGAGAACTGACAAGGTTGGTTTAAATGCTTACTAACAGTGTCCACCTCCTATAGAGGTGGAAGTCAGTCCCAGCAGCCTGGAGGCACAGCCTGTTCCTCATCCCACTTTCTGTGTAGCCTGGTTGATGTTTTACAAAATTAACAATGATGCCACACTCATCCACTATATCAAAATGGAAAAACTTCACACAGGTTTTTGACTGCAGACTTTTCTTTCCTTTTGCCTGAATTATGCCCAGTCTCTGCCTTTACAATGGTATTTATATAAAATTGATATCTGTTAAGAATGTCACGTTACTAGTTGACCTTTCCAGCTATGTTTTTCACACAGATGAATGTTGATAGGAAAACTTCTGACAAAGTAAACAAAAGTAGTGAAAATAAACATCAATAATCCTGCATTTATTAGTAATCACAAAATACACTGGAGATTTAAAATATTTTCCACCTGAACATGAGGTAGAAAGGAGAAGCTTATTTGTACTAGCCATTTTTATGCTGTTTATTCTTATAAAATTTTCTGTATGACTTGTGAGATATGAGAGATAAGTCTTTTGATCCCATATTCCTGAGATTAAATTCAAGTGCTGCCTACTAAATTAGATCTATTATGAAGCATAAACTTAAACACTGGTCTATGCAAAAAAATTCTTGTGAGATTCCTTTACCTTTATCAGTTTCTAAATAATATATATAGAAATATGATTGGATGCACTTATAGAGTGAATGTACATGTGTGCATATTTAGGAGAGTAAATTATTCTCCATTTAAGTTTTACTTCCAAGCTGTGTTTGCCAGAAACATCAGGGCCACAAGAGAGCAGAATTCCATGTGCTAGCATCAGTCCAGTCTCCCTGAGGATGCTCAGTCCACAACGTGGCTGTGTTTCCATGTGAGGCTATATCAGATTATATACTGGCTCCTATCTTACAAGTTCAACGGAGAGGGAAAAGCTACTTTCAACAAGATCACTAACAGAATGCTGATGACATGCTGTGTTTGAAATGAATCCTGCTTACAATAAGAGCTATGAAAGGCAGTGGATATGTATATGGCCATGGCTCAGCTGATCTTCAGCAGCCACTGCAGTGTAATTGCAGCAGCAGAGAGGCAAAGGATGGGCTCTGGATCCCTTAATGATGGGTCCTTATTACTGTAGGGATGTTTTCCTCCAAGAGCGTGTTGCCTAGATTTTAAATATGTTCTGCAATCTGATGTGGTTGGGAGATTTCGAGGGTTAAACTATCACAGTTTTGTGCCAGCTTTGGTCTTCTGATAATTGACATGCAACTATTTCATTTCAAAATAAGATGTTATGTTGGGTTGTGAAGTGGGAGAGTTTAACAGGTTGTTATTTGCAACATAGATCAGGAAGCAGAAAAAGAAAAAAGTCACAAATGTTTAATGAAGCAAAAATATCCTTTCTGGGTTAGAGATTTGAGAACTGAACTGTAGATCACTTTCCACAGGCAGGTGGAAAAATCTGGCAGCAGAACTTTGTTCTAGAAATTGAATGTCCAGCAGTGATACAAATTTTGTTATACTGGATAGACATGTGTCATTTACTATATCTACAACTGAGCACATGTCACCCTTGAATATTATTTTCATATAGCTTCAGAGGGGATGTGGACAAAAGGTTTGAATGCAGATCAGTTTCCCGGGTGTTATGAAATTTACTCACTTATAACTTAAAAATATAGAACTAAAAGTCTACATATACATACAGAAAGTTCTATATGTCTTTAAGAACATGTGCTGCATTCCTATTTACAAAGAGACTGAGTGATTTCAATAGAAGTTGTTTAGCTCAGCTGTGTCAGTGTAATAGTCAGTTTAGACTACAGGATAGAAAAGTCTTCCACAAATGTTCACAACCTCAGATTCCTTTCATCCTTTGTTTCCACCATCATTTACAAAGTGGAAATTTGGGTTGTGGGCTCACAGGCAGTTGTGTTCCTAGAAAGATGAGTTAAAGTCCAAGAAAAGCAACTTGTCTCCAGGTTGGAGATAACCCAATGTTTCTGTATACTGTTTCCATTCATATCCTGTTGATGCAACATAATAACATTCATTCACAGGCAAAGGAAATGTGCTTTACAGCGAGGAACTCACAAAAAGGCCTAGAGTTGTGCCTCACACTGAGAATATTGGTTGCTGCTATTATCATCACTAATACTAGCATTTCAGCTTCTGCTTTAGGATATTTAATGTAAATGTACTTGGGAAGTTGGTGTTTAATCCTGACCTTGCAAAGGCCAGTGTACTGCCCAGACCAGAAAAATGACTTTTTCCCTTTCATTCCTGCCCTACCTTTTTTGCTTCCTAACCCATCCTTTCACTTTTTAAGCTTAGGAACCTTGTGATCAGTCTGAATTTCTACTTCTTACACTCTAAATTGAATCTGGCAATAAATCCTTTTTAGCATTAAACAAAATACTCAAAATTCACCCACCAAAATCTCTAATTACTTGACATTTTTGTCCACCATCACCTCTTACTCTTCATTTATTCCAGAGAAAATTTTAACTATATGTATGGTAAAAGGACCATTTATTTAAGCACACATGGGATAGTACTCCAGGTTTCTCATGAGTGGACATATATCAGATAACATGGAAGTTTCCAAAGGCCTTTGTTAAGGTAAGCAAAGAGGCTGTGATGATTATTGAGCCAGCAGCTACATAAAGCTCAGAAGCAGTCATAGAAGTTTAGGTATTTGACATCAGAAGCAATTAGATGGAACTCTGAGCATCTGTGGAAGAGCAGGTTGTCTCACATGACTCTGCAGAGAGTGCAAAGAGCCCCAAGGCTGAGATCACACTAGCTTTGATCAGCCAGATTTCATAGTTGAAATTAATAAGAGGGCTGGATCCTGCTCCATCCCGCCCGCCCCCGCCCAGCTCCTGAGACCAGCCAGAGACAGTGGCTGACTCCAGCGGCCTCCTGGATCCCGCGCCAAGCTCTCCCAGCGAGAGCGAATTTACAGGACTCACCAGGCTTCCCAGAGCAGTGAGAGTGTGGTGAGTCTGAGGGAGAGCCTTTGGCTTCCTTCCACACACGCTTCACGGATCCCTGTCCCCAACCCCTCAAAGCCAGTGACTGGTCTGAAACCTCAGGACCCACTCACCAACACCTCCCCGGATCCCCTGACCTAAAGCCCACTGATTGAGTGGTAATTTCCCCGATTCTCTGGGCATCAAAGGTCAGTGAGTGTAGAACCTCAGGCCCGTCGTGCCTGAGATACATTTCCCAGGGATTAAGCTGCCTGTCACCTCTCGTGGCCGGGTGACAGCTCCAGGCACACTGTGCCAGAGAAACACTTCCAGGTGATTACTGGTCCCAGCCCACAGACCCAGACCCAGTGCAGGTCAGCCTGGAGTGAGAACTCCTAGCCTGCCACACCGGAGGGACATTTCTCAGCAATCCATGGTCCCACACTACGGACCAAAACCCAACACAGCCTGGCCTATGAGTGAGGGCTCCAGGCCCACTGCACCAGAGGGACCTTTCCCAGCCTTCTTGGGTTACGGCCTGTAGACCCCGACCCAGCACAAGCTGGCCAGCTCAGTAAAGCCTACTCAGTGAATAAGATCATCCACTATCCTTTTGTGAGCCCAGAAGACCCACCAAAGCCCAGGCCCACCCAACTGGGGAACACCCTGCCTGACACAGGAGGGCTGACCCCAGGAACCAACATAGAGGAACCAAAGGAGCTGCAGCAAAAAAGGAACTGAACACAACAGCTAGACCTAGGATAGGCATACGTGGAAAATCTCAAACTTATTAGACTGGCACCCAAATCTCATAACAAGCTAAGGTTACAGCTGCACCAAAGCTCTACACCAAAGGTCAAAGATCAGTGCTATACAAAATGACAAAGAGAAGGGGAAAAATGCAATCCCAGACCTCGAGTCCATCAGGAAGGGCAGAGGACACTAGCTCAGCTGCAACGAATGAACTCACAGATACAGCAGCAAAGGAACAACAGCAAAGCTATAGAGGAAATAAAACGAGAAGTAATTCCCCAATTTAAAAAAGAAATATTTGAATACATAGAATCTGAAATAAAGAATGAACTCCAGAAACATTGGGTGGAAAAACGATGCTCACCCAGAACAAGTGCAGAGAGCACTATTCCAACTGATATATATGAATTAACAGCATCTGAAGCAAAGAAACAACAACAGA
>PVKA01010493.1:0-64315 GCA_004027165.1 Ctenomys sociabilis
AGAAAATGATATATCTTTAAAGTTTAAGTCTTGGAATTAAAGACTCTCCATGTCTATCCATTTTTCTGTAAATGACACAATCTCATTCTTCTGCATGGCTGATTAGTACTCCATTGTGTGCATATGCATCATATTTTCTTTACCTGTTTGTCTGAGAGGTTGTCTAGGCTGTTTATGCAGCTGAACTATTATGAGTTGGGCCACAGTGAAAGTAGGAATATATCACTGTGGTATGTTGTCCTTAATTCTTTTGAGGCATACCCTGGAATGGTATAATTTTATCAAATGGTATATAGCTTATATAAAATGAGACATTTAATTAGTCGGAAAAACTCAGTAGTGTTGGAATTTGCTTTTAGATCTAGAGGATGGCCAGAAACAAGTGATGGTTAGTGAACGGACAGAAGCCTTTACCACTGCTCGAAATTTGTTGGCTTCCGGGGCTGATGCTATTGAAAGGATCATGTCTTCATACAAAGAGGTACCTGCATTTGTGGTCAGTTTTATTAAAATAAGACGTGCTGTATGAAAATCAAGCAAAATATAAATTAACAAATCTACTTAGTATTTGGCAAGCATATCTTTTCTATACCAAAAACCACTGAAGATAATCAAGATGAACAACATCTCTTAACTGTGTTGCTGCTGAACTCTTTTCTTCCTTTTCTTGCCTATAGCATATTTGTTTTTTCTTTGTAAAAAAATTCCTCATCTGTGGGGATCAACTCAAAATACCCAAGTTTATATTCTTATATCAGCACTTACAAATTAATCTGACCATGGCCAAGCTCTACTGTCTGTGAAACAGGAATAACAAGAGTTCTAACTTTGTAGGGCTGTTGCAAGTTCATGCATGTACAATACTTAAGACAGCATATACTAATCATTCAATAAGTGTCAGTGAAGAACATCACTTCTTTTTTTATGTGTTTTAAGTACAGGGTCTAAGGGTCTCACTACACAGATCAGACTCATATCATCCTCCCAAGTGCAGGGATTACAGGTAGGTGCCACCACACCCAGTATCAGTTACTATCTCAGTATGCCCCAGGGGTGGGGCTGGCATGGCATATGGTGCCAGGGAAAGAATATCTCTTCTATATCTAGCAAAACATCACCCATCCTTCACTGGTGAAATCTCAGCAATCACATGTAAAAGCTTCTTGCTACTTTACCTTCTCCTCGCCTTCCATGCAGCAGGTGAATTTACCTTCTCTGTCTTTATCTTTATCTCTTTGTAGGGCTCATGTGTTACACATTATAATTTAGTAACATGACTTGTTTACTCGTATCAGTTTCCAATTTTTTGTGCTTTTCTTTCATTGAGAAAAATGGTCTAGCGAGATGAGTTGACTTTCACAGTACCTGGTAACAGGCTTTGTCCTATAGAAAATGGTAGAATGTTAGCTAAAACTGGACACTTGGAAGAACAAGTCCAAGGAGCCCCTCCAGTGGGCTGAGGCCGCGATTTATAACCTTAGCTAGAAAAAAAGCTCACATATTTAGTATTTTTCTTTTGCTATGTGAATCACATTTGGCTTAAATGAAGCTTGGATTAGTACCAACAGGCTCTGAAGCTTTTCACTGAGCTCACTTTCAAAACTGCTATCCTCTAGCACAGATTTTTCTCTGGCCCCATAGAAGTTTTGGCAATCAGTTTGGCTCAGAAACATTCATTTCATAAGTAAGGAAAACGTACTTTAATTTAAAATCTTCTATGGTAAACAGAAAAAAAAAGACACCAAGGACAAAGGATTGTCATTAATTTTTTTTACAAATTTTCTAGCTTTCTGAGAGTAAAATTTGTCACATGAACAAGAGCCAAGTCAGGTATTTGAGTAGAAGATTCTTAAGAGTAAATAATATTCTGGGGCCAGCCAGATAGCTCTGCTTAGGCAGAGCACAGTGGCCGGGACTCAGTCCCCTGCGTGCAGTGCCAGCTCTGCACCTGGGGTGTGCTGAGACAGTGATTGGGACTGGGTGTGGTGGCACGAGCCTGTAATCCCCGCGCTTGGGAAGCTGAAAACAGAAGAATCACTACAAATCCAATCTGGGTAGTGAGACCCTGCAGACCCTGCAAATCCTGTACCAAATACATTGAAAAGAAATGAATAAATAATATTCTGAAATGTTCACGCTTCATTTTGATCCATAAGGAGGGTGAATGGATTGTATGTGTTTTACAACCCAGTTAGCTTATGTTGACATCTTGCCATATTACTCTGTTGATGAGCTTTTTGGTGTTATGTTTTTTAGTTATCAGACATATTATGTGTTTCTCATGTGTAATAAAATGCAATATTTAACATTAAATCAAGAAGCTTACATAATTACATATGAATTTAAAAGTCTGTGTTAGATATATTAAGCTTATTTTCTCTTTGTGTATTGCGTATTCTCTTTAGGTCACTGAATTAGCAGGCTATACTGCTCGAGTGTACAATATGTTTTGGGTCTTTGATGAAGTAAAAAGAGGCATTTATAAGAGAACAGCTACCATTGAAGAGCCTAAGAATCACAGCAAGAGTGAAAGTAACATAGACTTACCCCTCAGTGACACGCTGGCCATCAAAGGTATGAACGTCAACCGTTCTGGCATCTTCCTATCAACCCAGACCTATTTTTAAGTCTTATCAATTGAACCAATCTTTTTAAAAATATATATTTTAATAGTTTCAAGCCAGCCACATTTAGAAGACCAGTACTAACCAGCTATCCCTAAAATTAGTGTTGTAATTGAGGGGTGATGACTAATAAGCAGTATTACCCTAAAAAGTGTTGCATTTATTTAGAAAAAAATTCCTAGCTATCTTCAGAAAGAGCACATATGGCAGAATAAAATGTTTGCTTTTAAAATTCAACCAACAGAATCAGAACCAGTACTGGTTTTTTATTTGATATTTTTAAGCTTGTTTTTATCATGTTTGAATATGTACTACTCTATTTCTTAATGTACTCTCTGCACCACTGTATTTTTTTGGGTAGAGAGGTTATTTAGGGAAGTAGACAGTCATATCTGTTTGGCTGTGGTACAGGCAAACACAGGGGTTTGAGGGGTTGTGCGGTCATGCTGGTGACCTTAGGCTGTTAGCGAATCGTGTTTCTCAGGAAGATTTTCTAAACAGATGGCAAAACATCCAAGTTTACATTAGATTTTCATATTTTTCTTTTGCCTTATTACTCTATGAATTACCCTTATAATTAAGTTTATTCATTATGCTGCACTTAACTTCATGTCATTAGAAGTAACTTGGGATTACTTTTGTAATTGAAATTGTTTCTTAATTATAGGAAAAGTTATTGATGTGGATCGTGACATTATTTGTGAAAATGTTCCCATAATTACACCAGCAGGAGAAGTGGTGGCTTCCAGGCTAAACTTCAAAGTAAGATGATATTCAAGAACTTCTGATTGTTGCCATCACACTAATACAAAACAACTTCAGAATTCATGTACCTTAAGTTAAATACTTGGAGGAGCATGTGGAAAGGAGGGGAAATCCAGAAAGGTATGCACAGTGGCTCAATTGCAGAAGCAGTTACTTCCCCAGAAAGCAGAGGAATTTGACTTACGCTGCTTTATTACCAGGTTGAAAAGCAAAATCAGAGCACACTGAGCCTATGCAAGGTGCTTTGGAGAACAATAAGATGTTTTTCTCAGAAACTCCAGAAATAAATTTAAGTATTTTCTTTATGGAAATTTTAAAAATACAAGATTATAGTGTAGCATACTTGTCAAAATGTGAGGGTAAAGATCAAGTTTAATTAGCAGATTTAATTCTGCTACTGTACTTTCTCAGTTCCCACTCAAGTAATCACATTTACTATTAGAAATAATCATAACATTCATGGATTCAAATTTAGTTTTTAAGTTTGTGAAGAATAGTTTACTTAATGTCACACATTCTAATTATAAAAAACAGTACTTAAAATATTCAAAGAAACCTGAGGCCCTGATTTAAGATATTGTATAATTCAAACATACATTTTGTTTGACTGTAGCAAAACAAGTTGAGCTTAGTTCAAACAAGTCCAAAAACTGAATTGGATCATCAGTTAAAAGCTGGCAGGAATGTACTGATGACTTTAGAGTGGACCTCAGTTAGGCTTAATTATTGAGGATGCATTTGCAAAGGACATGGATTGCTGGAAGCAGAAAGGAGAGGTCAGATGCACTGAGCCACGGAGAGCAGGTACTCAGCACTCAGCACTGTGGGCTCAGCTGTTAGCAGTGTAACCATCGGTCACTTACAATGTTTCTATAGTTATTTTCCTTTTGGTCTAGGTAGGTATTATGATATCCATTCTTGTTGCTTCAGTTATTTGAATAGATAGAGTGAAATATTTTTTCTGTCCCTTTTCTTTTGCTCTCTCCTTACCATACATCAGGTTTTGATGCCATGTCCAAGTCTAGGGAAGCACATGTCACACAAGGGGGTGAATTACCCAGTTGTCACATTTATGAACCAGAGAGGATCATGCATTACACTCAAGCTGTGTTTCTTTTCTATTAAATGAACTAAAACTACTTACTCTAGTAGAAGAGTCTATAAACTTTGAAGTCTTACAAAGATACACACTTTTATAGTATACTGCTTGATAATTATTTCTAACTTAGGTAGGAAGTTATATTTTAGTTCATAGGTCCCTAACACATGACAGAAATTTGTATTTCTTCTGCATTGATTGAAAGATAAGTAGGTTTCTAGAAGAGATTTTCAACTTTCATTGGCCATCAAAATTCTAAGTATAATTTGCAGAATAAAATTCAAGAAATGTGGGAAATTCTTTTTTTCTGGAACTTGTTGTTTAGAGGCATTGGGTAACTTGTGCTAAGAAAATACAAACGTAGAAAGTCTTCAATTGCCACTCAAAACGTGTTAAATTTCTGCACATTCCTAAGAGTAACTGACCATATTAAAATAGTTTCATGAATGTGTTTATTGCTTTTGCAAGTACCTTTAAAAAATAATTGGAAAGTATTTATGCAGTATAATATTAGCAGTATAACACTTTCATCTTTGAGGTTTAAATATGATGTATTCTACAGCACTGACATTTGGACATTTGTATCCATTGAATACAAAGTTACGTTTATAGATTTCCTGTAGATTTCTGGCTCTTGTGGTTTCAAAATGTATTCATTTTTATATTACTTAGTATAAAACATTATTTTTCCTTAGCAGATAAAAATGAAAATTTTAATGCATTCCTCTTGATTGTCCTTTACACTACCTTTTAAATACCATAGCAAGACAATTCTTCCTTACTACTGAATGAAAGAGAAACTCATGAAATTTCTATTTAAATAATAAATAATATAGAGGATAAAAGGAAGACTCCAGGAGACAATAAACAATTTCTGTTTTCTTGATACTATAGACGTGGACTATTTGTGTATACAGATATGACACATTGTCTGTATTTAAACTGCTTTCCATGTCTATCTTTGAGGAATAGCTGCAGAGACACCTGCAGATACCAAAATCTGCTGATGCTCAAGTCCTTCCACTGGGTTGGTACCCATGAAAAAGTCTGAACACATCCAGTGCACACGCAGTTTTGCCTCAAATACTTTTACACATTTTTGGCACAGATGTTTGAATCCTTAGAAGTGGAGCCTGTGCATACAGATGACTGGCAGCATGTTTTAATTCATCCCTGGACATAAAAATAAATTGCAATTTTTGCTTTCCTGTTAGTTTTCTAAGCATATTTTCTACATCTGTGAATAAAGCAGAATCAGCATTAGCTTCTCTCCTTGATTGTACATTTTGTGATTTCTGCAGCATTTCAGACTGCTGAAGTATAAATAAAGCCCCTCAACTGGCTCTTCAAATGTGCTTTAGAGAATCATTGTGTTTTGGTTGTGGCTTATGTCACTGTAAATGTAGTCAAATGTTAATATAAATACACTAAACTTCGTATGTTTAATTTAAATTCTATGATTTGTCTTACAATAAATTTTGTTATTTGTTTTATTTCTTTGTATGTATCTGTATCTGATGAAAAAAAATACCTCAGTTAAAATGTTGGAAAGCCAGTTCTTGTCCCAAGAAGATTGATTTTCTTAACAATTAAGTTATTTTATGATTTTTTGGCCTTAAAAGAATTGCTACAGCCAAACTTGATGTGCTTTCCTCAGTATTGTTTTTTGATTTCTTGTTCATCCAAGGTGATCATGTAATTGAATGCTTTTTAAAAAACTGAATCACTTTGAAATGTTGTCAGATGAAATTATTTTTAAATATTGCAGTTTCTAATTTTATTTTTGATGTTAGGTACAAGAAGGAATGCATCTTTTGATAACTGGTCCCAATGGTTGTGGGAAAAGCTCCCTCTTTCGAATTTTAAGTGGACTCTGGCCTGTGTATGAGGGAGTCCTTTCTAAACCACCTCCTCAGCATATGTTCTACATTCCACAAAGGTAAGTAATTCTTCTATAGCGTAAGAAAGAATGTCCTTTTGCTCTGGAATTATTTTGGCTCCTTGGGCTCTACTTCAAGGATATATATTTTAAGGACATTTTCATGCAGAAATGCTACTGTGGAAATTAAAACTGGATTATCCCGAAAAGTTTCCTTACTGCTGTGATTTTAATAGTTTTATAATAATGCCACTTATTTTAATGTACACATCTGACTAGACATAACGAATTCTCAAAAACTGCAAGTGTTAAGTTCAAGAAATACCAGAATATTTCAAAGAATACCTAGATTACCCTAGATGTTTTCTCATCTCTTCTCACAGAAATGCAGTATTTAAATAGTATACAAATTTTTCCATCAAGTTTCTTGCATCCATACACTAAATTTGTCATTTATCTTTAAGTACCTTGGTAAAATAACCTTTTTTTGGTGATGCTACATGATCAATTCTTTTAGCTACCTTAATTAAAATAGTTTTAAGAATGAGTATAATGTATAACAGTCTTAAAATCTTTAACTATCAACTTAGAAGTGTCTCAGCACAAAGTTATACTCTTGAGAATGTGTCTATGGATAAGAGGAAATGAGGTTTGAAGAAAAGACTACTTATATTAATTTGGTCTGGTAGTTTTCCCAAGTGTTACCATGCTGGTTAAGCAGACATCACACAGCGTGTTTCCACGGGGTCAGAGGAGAGTTCTGTGAACCCTTACAGAGCTCCCCGGCTGGAAGGACAGTTCTAGAGCACATAGAAACCTTAGGTAACGTATAGCGCAATCTCGTGTTTTTTCTACCCCTTCTTTCTGTTGAAGGGTTCCATAGGCCCTTCTTTTTCTTTGCTACCATTCTGCACACTGGTCTAATTTTTAGATCTTATGTAGCAGTTAGGCAGATGAGGATTTTAAAATTACTTTCTTTAAAGTAAGATCTATAAAGGTAGGAGTTACCTGGAGTATAGGAAGATGGAGGATTACATTAGCTGAAATTTTGAACATGAGCTATCATGCTGGTATTTATATTAAACATACTATATAATGTATATATATTTATATATGTAATTACATAGAGGCTATATATATATACCTCTTATGACACCATAATCATTGTTTCCTCCAGGCTATACTTTAAAATCTTTGGGGGTTATTTCTGATTCTGAATGCTAAGTTCTACTGCCTAGAGTAGTATTTCAGACATTAACATATTAAGTAGACTTATTTTAGTTTTTTATTTAAATCATGAGGAATATATCCTGTTGTAGAACTCTCCTCTCTTAGAACAAATGAAGGTATATGAATAAATTGTATATACTTTAGTTATTATAGGCTTCATATATAATGTGAAAGATACAGTACTTGAATGTGCTTTGACTTGAGTGATGTAAGATTCTTCCAAGAAGTGAATAAATTCATGAAAATTTATAAATTCATTTTGGCTACAGAGACAACTGTATTATTTTGAAACAAATATAAATCACTGGGAAACTTTGTCTTGGTTATGAAATTTGTTATTGCCTAACCAGAAAGGTCACACCAACAGTCTAGTAAAAGAGAAAAATAAGAATGAGAAATCTGTTTTGAAGGATCAAATGTTTTTATAATGATTATTTTTTAAAAGTTATTACCTTACTAGTTTCTAGAATCATAAAAATTTGTACTGTGTTCATAATTTGTATGAGGCCTTACAAAAATCATAAAACATATTTAAAGAAATATATAAACTGAGTCCAAATGTAGTATTTGCTTCTTATATTCTAATAGCTGCCAGTTTTTTCAAGTAAAAATCTGAAAATATTCTTACACAATTTTATTACTTAAAAGAAAGCTGTATAATCTATTTCAAAAATATTTGTCAGTAAACCGTAAACTTTTCTTCTTAAGATACTCTAATAAATATTATTATCTAATTTTTTAGTATATATCAATGAACATAAGTTAACTACTAGTTTGGCAGGAAAAAAACTAAAACTACCATTGACTCGAGGCATAAGCACAGTTTTCACAAGTCACAAAACAGACTTACCTTATTCACCCTATATTCACTTTTTGTGATAGAAGTACGTTTTGGTAGCAGATGGAGTAGTTTATTCTTTGATCAAATTCACATGTACATTATTAACTTTATGAAAAAAATGCAGTACACTTATGAACATAGATTTCTAATGATGTCACAGAACATACAAAGAAAAGAGTGAACTATGGAGGAGAAGGCTCCCCTTGGTGTAGTAAGCCTCTTGTTTTCTAACTAAATTATTACAAAGAATGCTGCTGTGACTATAAACTGGAAAATCTCAATTCCTAGGAAATTGTGAGATCACCTCCATGTTTTCCCAGTAAATGTCCTCCAATACTTTAGCAATATTAGTAATGAGAACCAGATAAAAGAAAATGTGGGCCTGAGTTCAAGAATATAAATAACTGTGCTAGATAAATTAGTTTCAAAACAGTTTGCATGCACCTTATCTTTAGTGATGGTGGGACATGTTAACTACTGGAGCATTTAATACATTTTCAGAGAGAAGCACTCCATCTAATATGTAAGTTCACCACTCTAAATCTGTACAATGGCGTGTGGCAAGATAATCGGTCTTGCTCCAGTTGGATCTTCAAAAATATTTGGGCCATTTTAGTCATTTGCAGACTGAAATTTCTGAGCACTGATACTAGAATACTAGACTTCTTAAAATAAAGATTGAAACTCTGTCCCTGCTGCTTTAGCTTTCTAGACCTCCAGCCAGTCTTTCACTGACAGATCCTAAATTATTTTGGCAATTCTTACTGCACTGTCTGTCCGCCCAAGGCCCTAAGGGTAGATTTATAATCCCCTGCTCTTGATCTCACTAATCCATTAATATGGCCTATAACTGTATTTCCCTAAAATTAAGACTATATCTTCTATTAATTTCTGCTTCAAAAGATGCAGTAGGGCATATTTTCAAGAGATGTCTTACCTCTTCATGTACAAAACTCTACATTTATTCATATACAGAAATCTGTATTTGTTCACATGCAGTCATATTATCATCTTCTGGGACATCATTAAAGCTCTCCATACCCCAAATTCCAACCTATATTTCTTGTGGCTCCATTTCCTATGGAAGCACTTGCCTGAGTCTCCAGCATGATCACTCTCCAGAAATGAGCACTTTGCCCACACAGCCTGTTTGTAGTCATTAGCAGCACAGCTGTTAGGGGCTTTGTCCCATGCATTCTTCACCCAAGGTACAATCTCTCCCAGGCTGGGCTTCATGAGGTTTCCATTAAATCAAGTGTTGATTGAAGACTTAAGAGACAAAAGTAGCAACAAAAATGATGACAGTTAAGAGCAATGCCACCACAAAAGCAATGAAAGATGGCAGGCACCAAAATTCAGAAAATGTTTGTTTTATATGGGCACATTAATCATGTCTGTTACAGCACATGACATACTGAATAATGAAGATTCGTGGTAGACCCAGTCATGTCCATTTGTGTGCATATTAGTCATGTGGTATCTGTACTCTGATTGGTCGCGTGGCTCTCAGTCTTGAATCCATCTGTTTACATAGGAGTTGACTTCTTGTCCAAAGGCCCCTACTTGGATATTTATAAATACTGAATCATTTATATTATCATTTGTTTTAAATATTAATGTCAATAATGTTATGTATTTATATTTAATAACATATGACTAGTATTTTATAATTCAATATGTCCATCCTGTAGTAGGAACTAAGTTCATGAATCTGGTTGACAGTCTTGACTTGGGCTTATTTGAAGGCTAGGGCTTATATTTCATACATCCTTAAAAATAATGCTGGAGTTTATTTTCTGCATAAGCCTTCTCTGTGCAACCACAAAAGCCCACGAAGCAACCCTTTATGTTTTTATTTAGTTCATCTGCTAACAAAATATACTGTGCTAAGATTCAACAAAATTAAAAGTTGAAATGTATGGTGGGAATTTGGGGGAACAGATAGTGTAAAAAGGTAGGGAAAGAAGAAAGGAAGAATGACAGGAGATAGTTGGTATTCACTGACAACAGGTAGCAGAATTTTGCATTCTATCATACTTCTTTTATTTGTACCAGGAATTGAACTCAGGACCTTGTACTTGCCAGGCAGGCACTTATGTCACTGAGCTGTATACCCAGTTCTCATAATCATATTTCAAATGCTCCTCTCTCACTACTTTTTCTCTGCAGAAATAATCTCATGTCAGACATTTTAACCACAGTCTTCTTACTACTCAAAATGACACCCCAAATACTAAGCCCACTGTCTAAGTTACTCTTCTCTCATTGCTGGGATAAATACCCAGCACTCAAAATGAAAGAAGGAAAGGTTAGTTAGTTCACAGTTCCTGGAGGTTTCAGTACATACTCAGATGGCTCCAAGGCAGGGTGGCTTATGGCAGAAAGCACCCTTTCATGGCAACAGCAAAGAGCAGAGGGCAAGAGCAAATGGGAGGAGTAGCAGCAACAATGGCTACAGAGAGCAAGGCTGTCTCCCTTGAGTTGCATTCAGGCTATCTGCCCCAGGCTGGGTGTAGCACTCACAACCATAATCCCAGCAGCATCCTTAATCCCCATGGACCATGAGTTAATCACAAACTCTAGAAGTTACCGCATGATTACAGGAGGCTTTGGGGCGACACTAGACACAAACTATAACACCCAGTAAGATCTGAAATAGAGTCCAACTCCACACTGTGGTGCTTGAGAAGGTAGCCTGTGCACAGTCTGTCCTTCCAAGAGTTCATAGTCTGAGAAAGTAAAAGAATGGGAAAGTGAGAGGATTTCAAGGGGCCACAGCCTGGCTAGCATACACAGGGCTCTGCATTTAATCCTCAGTACTGAAAAAAGAAAGAGTTATAGTAGCACAAGAAAGCCAAGATACGATACAGGTATTCAAAATAAAGAAAAGTTGAACAGAATGATGTGTTACTTGCCCAGGGTTTTGAAACTTAACTATGATTTTTATAGTTGCCATAAACTGCCTCCATTTTTCCAAAGTCTAAATTAGTCACAAAAGTCAGAGTCAAGGAAGCAAAAGGTTTCTGTTTCTGGAGTTTGGAAACTCCTCTACAAGCCTGCCCTTTGACAGTCAGCCTGAACACACCACATTGAGAGAAGCAGACTCATCTTCCCTGCTATCATGTCCTCAGAACACACTAGAAATGATGATGGCCATCCTGTGGGTCGTCAGCATTGCAGGAGTGTTGCCTCTAAGTGATATTCCCTGGCTTATCTTTTGAGGCAGCCTAGCAATCTGCGTGTACATCCTTTTCCTCATTTCCACCTAAGGAGCTGCTGCCCTCTTTGTGAGTGAGTGATAGTCTTACATGTTAAATTTTATACTGTTCCTTAAAAAATGTAACTAAAAAATGGTGGTGGTTTATTCTTACACCACTTTTTTTAATGTATTTAGCACAGGATCAACAAGGTCACAGCACTCTTGATAGTCCACTTTTTCCAGAAGATACTCTGAATTTATGAATGCTGTTTACCAGCTCAGTGTTTGTCTAACAGTTTCTTCAGAGCACTGTACACTTCAGTGAACTGCCACTAAATCCTCCAGTTTAAATAGAAAAAGTAGGAGAGGAAGTGGGTACCTAGGGGAACAACTGCCAGGGTGGGAGTCTCCAAATTAGACTGGAGAAAAGCCAGTATCCTGAGGCAAGAGAGAGAGAGGGAAGTTCAGTCTGATGCGGAAGAGAAGCAAAAGAATCTAGTTGGACCCAAGTCCAGCATTTAGGGGAAATTCCTGGATTGTGACAGCCCACCTCTACCCCTATAGCTTTATGTACTATCTCAGCACTGGACCAGTAAGAGAGCAGGGAGGAAGCCCTTGAGTGACTGCCTGGCTGGACAGCCTTGCAAGCTCTGGGACCTCCCTGCTGGGGGAGACAGAACATCCTGAAAACAGTAGCACCATAGTGCCTGCAGGCATCAAGACTCGGAGAGCAGTGTGGCTCAACACAAAGCAAAAGTCATACCTTCCCTTCTCCTAAAGAGGCAGTGGAACACTCGGCGCTGGCTCCCTCGCAGGGGCCTCTAGCACCTGAGGCTGCAGAGGATGGGGAAGCCAGTGAGCAACAAGTATGCCAAGTCAAGAGCAGAACAATGGGGTAGGGGAATGGGAGGGATTTGTGAGGGGAGAGACCCAGACTAATGCCCAGGGCAGAGGGCCCACAGAGCACGTGCTGGCCTATAATTCCCCAAACGTTAGAAAGGTCTAAGACTGAGCCAGGCAAGCAGAGACAGGTAGACACCTGTGGGCAGGGACATGAGAGCGGCACCTGGGCCAGAGATCTCCTGGCCACATACTAGGTAAGACAGCCTGTGGGTAGAAAACACTGAGGCAGCTGTGACACCTGCACCACAGTAAAGGAGCAAGAGTAGGAATTCCCTGGAGGACACTGGTAGAACCGGGGACTGGGGTTGGGCAAACTGTACCACCTTTATTCTGTCCCACCCTGACGAAGGCCGCTAAGTCTTTCAACTCCCATAGAGGGATGTGGGTGTTTGTGGCTGGAGAACAGGTGGAGGTAGGACACAGGTGT
This sequence comes from Ctenomys sociabilis, assembly GCA_004027165.1. NCBI lineage: Eukaryota > Metazoa > Chordata > Mammalia > Rodentia > Ctenomyidae > Ctenomys > Ctenomys sociabilis. The sequence continues at coordinate 12,968 of PVKA01010493.1, forward strand.
GGAGGGATTAATAGCTGCTCTGCTCTGCGTATCACGGAATGGACCCCAGAGGGCAAGTGTGGGTCACTCCAGATAGTGATTCCAGTGGGGAGGGAAGTGTGGGGATGCCAGGTCAATGCTAAAACACTGCAGGAAGGCTTTCAGTTTTACTCTTATTTATGCTGTACTAGCTGATGTTTCCTTGCTTGCTTGTTTGATTTGGGTTGTGTTGTTGTTTTTCTTTTTTCTTTTTTTTTTTTTTTGTTTTTTGTTTTTTATTTTGGTAGAACTGGGGATTAAACTCAGGCCCTTGCACTTGCCTGGGAAATACTTATTCTACTGAGTCATTTCCCCAGCCCCTTGTTTTTCATTTTAGAAAAAGAATGTGTTTTTTTCTTCTTGGTCTTTATTGCTATTGCTTTGTTACTTTATTTTATTTTATAAGGTTGCCCCCTTTGACCTTCTCCTTGTTTTGGATTTTTTTATTTTTCATTTTACTCCTGATTATTTCTTTCATCTGTCTTCCTCATTTTCCTACTTGCTGTCCCTCTCCTTCTTCCTTGCCACCCGTCAGTAGCGGGGGCCTGTATATCTGCACTAGAGAATAGGGGCTGACCAGGGCTGTAACTTAACCAAAACCACGCAAGTCATTTTAGTGTAACCTTAACAAAATTTGGCTTAGAGGATCTATGTAAAGCTAATTTGAAATATATTAACAGGTTCTGCAGTCTCAATGCCTCCCATAGTCTCTAAATACAAGTCCACCCATAGCCAGGGTATGGTATCTGCATGCCATTTCTCACCTACACAAATACTCACACAGTGACATCAACACTAGCCCTTTCTTCGAGGGTAAAAATAATTCCAGCAGAATCTCCTGCCTACTTTTTACCTGTTTGTCATACCTTCCTTTCTTCCCACTAACATGGACCCTTCCTTTTCCCTTTCCTCTTTTTTACGTTATTATAATTTTCTTTTATTTTGAAGAGTAAAAACAAAGCCAAGAAAAACAAAAACAAAGGCAGAAACAGGATAACATACAACAATTCATATGTTACAGATTTTCAAGAAAATATAGCTTATGAACAATAATTGATATATTACATATTTTGATCATCAAAACTGTTGCTCAGATTAACAGATACAGTTATGCAAGATGGGACATATGATTGAATATTACCACATGCTTTCAAGAACTAAGCAGCCACACTGAGGACAGCAATGTGTAATAATACGAAAACCATGCTTGAAATATCTGTCCCCTTCCTCTCTTCAGCCTACTCTCCACATCCCTGTAATGAGTGTTGATAAATAGATAAATTTATTTTTAAAAATAAGTTTTAATGTTTATGATTACTATATAGCTAGATCTGTTGATTCTTTTAAAACCAGTAGAAATTCTCTTCTTAATATACAATGACAGGATACAACCTGGTAAAATTGAATATATTAGAATAGTAAACAATACCTCTTAACAAAGCCAAGAATACATCACTGGAAAACAGAACCTAACTTAAAAGATCTTAATACTAACAATCAATTCTCTTCCATCTATTTGATCTCAACCTTCAGTGCATGTGTGCACATGTGCACACACAAATATACATACATGCAAAAGAACATGAAAAAAACAAGAGAAGAGAATGGCTTCAAAGAGCAGATCCAAAGGCCTCCAGTAATGGAGAGGAAATCAAATGCTGCATAGCTGAGCTACGTTAATGTTGAAGCAAAAAGACCCTGAAAGCTCAAAAATCCCATAACCCAAAAGATAGTGGAAGCAGCAAACTGACCAATGTGTTTAAAGAAGAAACAAATAAAAAATAGAAAAGCTGATCAAAACATAAATGACAAATTTATCAAAGAAATAAACTGCAGGAAAGGATGCCAAACAGAAATCCTAGAAATAAAGGATTTTATTTTGTTTCTTTTCTTCTTTGGGGGGGAGAGTGGAACGGGGGATTGAACTCAGGCCCTTATGCTTGCCAGGCAAACTCTTATTGTACTGAGCCATCTCCCCAGCCCCTAAAGGATTTTATTTTATTTTTCTAAGCACAGGCTGAGTCTAGCCTATTACTTTTGTTTTTAAATTATATAGGATTAAATAGTTATTGTGTGTTAATCACTACTGTACATGTTTTTTCATTTATCTATATGATATCCTGTAAGATTGGTATTAGTATCTATTTTATAGATGAGAAAATTTAGAGAGGTTGAAGTCATCCAGAAGATAAATGTTGAAGACAGTATTTTAATTTAGGTATGTCTAACTCTAAAGCCAATTTTTCTTGATTAATACTGGCAACATCAGAGAGGTCTCTATAAAATTACTATTTTTTACTTGCCATGCTGGTATCTTTCGGTGGGGCAGGGGTTAAATCTGCACTAATATCAAGCTATTGCTTGAGGGCAAAGGATTGTCTCTACTTGCTATTAACCTGTACATAGAGGAGACCCAAGGCAATGTTAACATAAAGCCGCATAGGTAATCTTTCATTCATATATTAATGCAAAGGAAGCTGTATGCTTATACAAGTGAAACTCCTTTAAATTATGTTGAACTCACTTTCACGGGAGGTTATTTTCTCCTCTATTTTGTTCTCTTAAAATAGTTCTTTATAAAAATTTTAGATAACTTCTCCAAACTGTTCCTTTAATTTTAAATCAAACTACTTACAGAGATATGAACCAGGAAAATCTTAGATTTCAAAGTTCATTATGGCATAATCAATATTTACTCTTAATGTCATCAAAATAGATTATCTCTTGTAAAGAAAGTAAAAAATGTCTTGTATTAAGAAGATTGTATTAGGACAGAATGTTTGAACAAATGTCAGTAGCACAAACATTACATAGCAGCACTTCCAGCAAATAAAGCTTATTTTTAATAAATTTAACTAAGTATTGCCATGCCAAACTATGTTGAATATTACATTGAAGGTTATGGAGTGGTCACGGATGTGTATTTGAAAAGCACCAGAAATAAATGATTTCTTGTAAACTAAAAATAATAATAATAATAATAATAATAATAATAATAATAATAATAATAATAATAAATTTAATAATAATAAATTTTATTTGGTACAAGTTTATATTTAAAGATAAGAACCTCTATTGGATTGTCTATTAACAAATGCCTTCCATATCCTAGATTCACTCTTTGGCATGTCTGGGCACTTTATATTAAAGTAATCACTTTTTAATACACACATATAAAGCCAGGTGATGACTATTAAAAGATAAAGAAGTACATGAGACCACACAGCAAGATATAGGACCTGGGGGCGGGGTTCAGTAGAATAAGTGCTTCCCTGGCAAGCACAAGAACCTGAGGTCAGTGCCTGGTTCCTCCAAAGAAAAAACGATATAGGACCTAATGTGTCTCCTATGAGGCACAGAAAAGATTCTGTTTAAGTGTTTTGTTTTGTTTTGTTTTCTATTTGTTTGTTTGTTTGTTTCTTTGGCAGAACTAGGGATTGAACTCAGGCCTTTCCACTTGCCAGGGAAGCACTTATTCTACTGAGCCATCTCCCCAGCGCCACCTGTTAAAGTGTTTTAAATGAGATCTTTTAGTTTCTTCTTTTTGCCTCAGATTTAAAAATGAGGATATAATCGATAAGTGAACCACAGTAAGAATACAAAGGGAAAGCTAGTTAAAGTGTCCTGGTCACTTTTCCTTTCGATATCTAGTTTCTGAACCTTTTGATTCTTTATATATATATATATATATATTTTTTTTTTTTATTTTGTATTTTAGGGAAGGGTCTACAGGGTGTTGAGGGTCTTACTACTAGATTGGACTCATAGTGATTCGTCTGCTTGTAGCCTTCCAAGAATGAACCTTTTGATTCTTAATGTAAATAGTGAAATACAGATAGGGAGAAACTCTTGAGGACAAGGTGTTTATTTAAATAGAAAGCAGACTGGGCAAACTATTGCCTGAGTGGAATGTGGATCTATAAGAGCCATTCCAATAAAGGAAGAGCATGATCTGACTTAATTTAGGCCTCCTACATAACAGATCACACATACATGGTCCTGGTGTCCCTAGAGCAGAAAAAACATGGACTAGGGAGTGGTGGTTCTATCAGAACATACTTTGCCCCTGTTGAGTTTGGCCAGATCTTGATAGAACATAAGCAGGAAGCACCATCCACATGTCTTCACAGCATCTGTGCTATCCTGGTGAATCCACTGTAACAGTGCAGCAAGTGTCTGATGAATGATTAGATGAATGAATGAATGAACAGATCTCCCATCCACTGTTAAATTGGTCTAGAATCTTGTACTAATTATCAACAATATATTTCTTTAGTTGCTTGCACTAGATGTTCCACATTATCTTATTTATGATGAGGAGAAATACAACTATATGTTTCTGAATATGTCCTTTTTCAGAAAATTATTTCATCCATGAAGAAGACTCCATAGATTGCTCTCAGTTAATTCACTTTATTCCTTGCTTTCTAACGATTAGACTCAAGGCAAGTAAACTATGTCCCTCTTATGTAGTAACTGGTGTAGTTCAATTTTTACACATTTTCTTTTCAGAATAAAAGGACCTGTAACATGATTTCCTATAGTTTTCTATTGCTCAGGAAAACCTTAAGAACACTTCTCTTATATTTAACACTTTCAGTGAGCTAACTTACAGTAGTGAGGACAAAAATCTTTGTTTTCATTGAAAAGTTTATCTTCATTTTGTGAGTCAGTTAGGACAAACTATTGAACTGCAGGTTTGCAGATCAAATGTTACAGTTCTCCATGGTAGGCCAGCATAATGATAAATTCTCTTACAGTTGACTTTTAGAGAAGTTTGCATTCTTAGCAGCTTGGCAACACATTGATTCTACCATTAATAGATGTAGAAATGTTCCTGCTCCCAAGAGGCTGTGCGAGTCTTTGTTTTACAACCTAACAGTTCCTTATTTATAAAGATAAGAAGGGGCTTGTATCTCTCTTCAAGAGATACAAGCTGGTCTTCCTTTGTGCTAAATAAGAAGAGTAGAAATTTTTGTATATCAAGGATGCATGAAAAAACATTATGTGACTTAACATCAATATATGCATTTATCTGAATTAATAATAGCTATGTATTTTTGGTGGTTTTCAGGTTGCCAACTTCTTAGGCAATGCTTGGCAGTGTGTTATTTTTAAACAGCACCTCTTATACCATAAGTAGAATTAAACTTATTGTAAAATTTTATCACTATTATTCTAAATTGAATATCATAAAAACTTCATTTTCTTTGCATGTAGGTCTTTTACAATACACTTCTCGCTTAGAGCTTGGATTAATTTATTTGTTCTGAACTTAGAAAATTTTTAGTATTTTATGTAATGATTCCACAAACTCCATGTGAAAAGAAAGAATTGTCCCAATGTCTTCCCTTTCTTTCTACCTTTGTCTTGAATAGAAAATAAAGAACTATAGACTCTAATAATATCAATGTTTACCAAAAAAAAAAAACCCAAAGCTCCATAAATCTCATTAAACTGTGTTTAAATGCTAACATACAAAAGTAAGAATGTAATTCAAATTATAGAAACATTCTGAAACATTTGTATCAATAATAAAAATATGTAACCATGAGGAAAAGATTTGTTCTGAAATAAGTTTACTACTATAGTTAATAGTTTCAAACATAAATGTGTAGAACTCCATATTCTAAAGAAAAGTCATTATGTTCATTATATAAATAATGATAATTATGTAAGTCATACTGTGATACTGGTGGGTTTATTGTAATGTCTGTGCATGAAGGTGAGTCTGAGTTTTCGGTAAATTACTGGAGTTCTATTTCTACTAATTACAGTCTATTTTCTTTGTTGCTTAGAATAGATACATTGATGGTCCTTTTTTATGGGACAGACCAAATAAACCAGTAATATTCTGGCATAGTAATTGATCTGTCTGAAGTATGTAGAAGATAATATAAATAGGTCTATACATCTAGAAAGGAAGGTTTACTACAGGATAACTGTAAGTACTTATGCATTATGCATAACTTCATAACTAGAGAAACCTGAGCTAGCACAAAATGTTAAATTCTAGGTCTCAAACTAGAAAGAGAATCAAATGCAAACTAACCACATAAACACTTTGCATGTACTCTCATTTCCTTATATTTGCAAATTGATTTAATCTTCTTGCTAACATTTCCAGAGAACGCATAGTGACTAATGTTGTAATCATGTTTTTAAATCATTATATTAATAAAACTTAAAGTATGATTACTTGCTACATATTTCACTAATAATTGAATGTATTATTTTTAAATTTTCATATAGTTATAAAACAATTCAGAAAATTTTAATTTAATAAAACAGTAGTTAATATCTTTAATATATAATTTCATGAAATATTTTATATAGTGTCACCAACATTCTGATTCATAGCAAATTTCCAGAGGAACAGTTTTCATATTTTTATCTCATCTTGTTTAACATTGGCTCAAATAACAAACTATGTGGTCATATTTGCAGTTTTTTTAGCATTATATAATGTTCATGATTTGGCATTTTAGTGAAATCGTACCTGATTATAAAAATAGTATCTGTTAATCATGCTTTCTTTTGATTTTTTTAAAATTTCAAGGGTATATGCTTAAAACATTATTAGACTTTCAAAAATCCTGTAAGCAATTAAGCACTGCAAAAATATAATTTATTTTGCCTTCTCTTAAAGTTGAGTCTTCATGAAAGCATCTTCTATTTCTTTCATCAAAGAAAATGACTAATTTTTAAAATAACTAAAACATTATAAGTAATGTTAAATTAGTCTTCTACAGACAGTACAGTTTTGCTCCTCCAGATTCCTGTATCAAGGGAAGCCTTTGTCAGCTGAGTGCATTGTGATACCTTTCAGGCTGCAAGGAGTGCTCCAGTGAACTAGATGTTGCCCTGGTTTCTAAAAGAAATACTTCTGGATAAACTTGAGGCAGTCCCCTGAGTGCTCAACATAACGCGATCACTAAAATCTGTCCAGTTGGGGACTTAGCACTTGTTAATCATATGAAGTCAAAAAGCTTTACTCTGGGACATGAAAGCAATCATCTCTTTCCTAACTAAATAGAAATTACGTTTGCATCTGCCCTTTTCTTTTTGTTTGTCACAAGTTTGTTCAGTGTATCGAGGAACAACCCAGGGGCTGCTTATGCATGTCAGGCGAGCATTATCGTTTGAGCTTCGTTACTAACATGCTCCTCTTCAAGATGTTGTATTTCACTTGAGTCAGAAACTTAAGCATATGTAGAAGGAACCATTGTTTCATTATGATTGAGTCCCTTTCTCATGCCTGGACTCAGTACTAAGTGACCTCACCACATTGCGTCTTGTAGCTCCATTAAAAATGTACTGCTTCATTCTGCCCTTATAACAAATGGAAATTTTAAAATTGCTTTACAAATCTGGGGCAGAATTATGATCACTATACTAATAATTGGTGAGATTAGGGTTCGACTCCAGAACCATCTCTTTAACTCCCATTATTGGCACCATGAACCCACATTGTCTTCACTGAAATGTCAATATAAAGTGTTATTGCATAATATTGGCCATTGCTGGAGTGATGAAGTAGAGTCATATACATCTTGGCTGTACACTGTGTCAGGACTGTTCTTCAGACTACTGTCTGGGTTTTACACTGAGGTACAAGGCTTGCTGTGATTCTGATTTATATTAAGCTTCAGCTGGCATCACTTTGGAAGGCAGCAGAAGTACTCTTTCCAGAGCCTTCTGTGTGTTTCTTCTTCCAAGTCACCTCAGAGTGTCTAATAAAAACTATCAACCATTGGCTCTAGTGTTGAATTTCTATTTCTATTTGAATTCATATTTTATCTTATTTTTTGTGGAAACAGGCACTGAACTCAGGCCCTTGCACTTCCAGGGAAGCACTTATTCTACTGAGCCATTTATCTAGCCCTTGAATTCATACTTTATGCTAATATTTTATTAGACATTGGTTTCAAATAATATTATAAAATCATAAAACAGAGGAAAATTGTGTTACTGGCAGGAAAATGGGTGTAAATGAAGATCGCCCTATTAAGTGAAATAAGTCAGACTCAGAAATGTAAGTATTTAGGAAGAAGTCAGTTATGAGAGGACATAGACTCTCATGCACTTGAAATGTACAGAGTAGGTAGATCCCTGGAGACAGAAAACAGGTTAGTGGTTGTCAGGAATTGAGGAAATGGAAAGTGTTTGCTATTGAAGCTTTTGTAAGTTAAGAAAATGTTCTGGATTTAGTGATAATGGTAGCGTGAGCTTGCTAATATATTTAAAACACTGAGTTGTGCACTTTGAAAGCCTTAATTACCTGGTACAGTGGCACACATCTGTAATTCCAGATATTCAGGGACTGAGGCAGGAAGATTACAAGCTTGAGGTCAGCCTGAGCAACTGATGGAGAGCTTGTCTCAAAGTAAAAACCAAAAAGGCCTGGTGATACGGTTCAGTGGGAGAGTCAGTCACTTTCGGATCAATCCCCAATACTGGGAGAAAAGGTGAATTTTATATGTGTGTTATATGTCAGTGTAAACAAAATATGGCAGAGTTTATATAGATTTATTTTTAAAATTTAATTTTATAGAATATTAATATTTAAAATTAAAAGTTTGTATAGTTAAATATAGTATAAAGTAACTGTGTTATCAGTCCTTCTACTAAATGATTTGCATGATATGGGAACACATGTTGGATTTCGAAAATCTCTTATTCTCTTGAGAAGCACACAGCATACACATACCCAAACATACCATTTGTTCTTTTAGTAAAAAATAAATTGCACAGCTCTTGAGAGGCTGTAAACAGGCAGATTGCTATGATCTCTGTTCTAGTAGTGAGACCCTGAACACCCTGTAGACTCTTCCCTAAAGTACAAAAAATAAAATTAAATTAAATAAATCACAGTAATCTTAAATCATCCCTACCTACTTTAGAGTGTGTTTTCAAAGATCAAGAATCTTCTTTTAACAAAACACTGTACAATTATCAAATTCGGGAAATCTAATATTCATGACTTCACATCTAAACTGTGGTCAGGTTTGCCACTTGTCTTACACTTGCTCATAGTAACTTGTTTTTCTGAATCCAGTATCATTTAGCTGTCAAATCTTGGTTTCTTTTGATCTGAGAGTTTCTCCGCATTTTATTTTTTTTATGAATTGTTTTCAAGAGTGCAGGACTGTTGTCATTTTTAAACGTGCTCTCATTTCAGTTTGTCTGATAGTTTCTTCATGGTATGATTCAGGCTATCAAGTTTTTGAAAAAATACTACCTGTAATATTTCAAGGACCTACTATAACAAATTACTAAAAGAAATTTGGTGGTTTGAAACAGCAAACCTTTGTTTACTCGCATCATTAGAGGCCATAGGTCAAAATGTTGGCAGCCCATTATCTCTGCAGGCTGCAGGGAAGAATTATTTCTTGTCATTTCTGGCATCAGCAGTACTAGGTTTCCTTGGTCCATGGCAGCAGAGCTCCAACCTCCACTTTTATTTACATGGACTTTTCTCTACTGTGTTCTCTGTTTATTAGAGAATTTATGAGGTTTCAAGTCCATCTGATGAGTCCAAGATGGCCCTATCTCAAAATCCTTATCTTAATAGATCTCCAAAGACCCTGTTTCTGAACAAAGTCACAGCCACAATTACGGATGTTAGGCCAGGTGTGGCGGCTCATGTCTGTATTCTCAGTACTTGGGAGGCTGAGGCAGGAGGATTGCCTTGAGCTCAAGTCAGCCTGGGCTATATCAAGTGCAGCCTGAAATACATAGTAGGACCCTGTGTCAGAAATGAAAAACATGTGTTAGTACTAGACAGTATTTTTGTATCCCAAACCCAACCCATTGCATTACCCAAGTGATGTCATGTTTACTCAAAGGACAATATTAGATATTTTCAAACATAGGAAAAGCTTAAAAAACTAAATGTAATTTTTTTGTATTTAGGGAAGGGTGTGTTCAGGGTCTCACCACTAGGCTGGACCGCCTGTTTGCCTCCCAAGAGCTGGGATTACCGCGTGCGCCGCCACGCCCAGGCTCAATGCCATCTCGGTGCGCCCTGGGGGCGGGGCCAGCACCGCAGGCTGGGGATCGAAGCTCTGGCCCCTGCACCCTCTGAGCTATTTGGCAGGCCCACTAAATGTAATTCAAATCCTAAATGCTTATCAACATAATAGCTGTTATAAAATATTTGATTTTTTGCCTTCCTGCATTCACCTCTTCTAGTGAGATTTGCAAGGTCTAACATTATCAAAATTTACTCATTTGGTCAGTCCTACAATATGTATAAAAAAGTCCCCAAATTGTAGAGCCTGTACACTTACAAAGAATAAATTTTCCAAATAAGTCTTAAGGTTTCTTTGTAATTTTTCAGTCTTGTTCTTTGGATTAATTCATGCCTTTCTTCTCACTCCTCTTCCTGTGTAGTTAGCAATTTCATATACTATTTAATTATTTTGTGTTTCTTCTTCCCTCCATTCTTGTTAGATTTGATTTTTATTGAAAAATAATATTTTAACACGATTCTAAAGTAAAAAACTATATATCAAGGATATCATGGTGGTTATTTCCTCCCCTATCCATTCTGTCTTGTTCTTTATCCATAAGTAACCTATTTTCTGATGTACTTTTCTTATGTGTTTCTTCAGTAGAGGTAGCCATATATGTGTATATTTCATTTTGCTTTTTGTAATAGATCAACGCTAAATATACATATCAGTGGTTCTTATCGGAGATGATCTTATCCCCTAATGGACATATGACAGTACATAGACATCACTTTTTAGTTACCACTGGAGGGAGTGATACTGACATCTAGTGGGTAAGGACCATGTGTCCTGCTAAATATCCTACAATACTTAAAACAGCTCTTGGCAATAGTTATCTAGTTCAGTATATTCTTGAGAAAACCTCCTATATATCTACGTGTGCATTTTATCTTTACCTTAATGATGTGTAATGGATATCCTTCTATATCAATTGATAGAGACCTTGTCTTTTTTATACCTAAACAGTAGAGATACTATAGTTTATTTAGTTTCATTTGGACATTTAAGTGTTTTTCAATATTCTGCTTTTTCAACTAATGCTTTGATAGTTCTATACATGTTTTATCTTCAGTATTTTTAATGTACACTCAAAGTCAAAGTCTAAAAGTAGATTATAGAGCAAACGATAGGTCATGTCACCAAATCTCATCCAGAAGTTCTATTATTCAGCATTTTCACCATACTACAAAAGCTCCTATTTTCCCTATTAGCTAATGAGTGGTATCAAGCTGTTGAATATTTGCCACTCTGATAAACTTGAAACTCAATATAATTTTCATTTTCTTACTAAGGATGGCTTTTTTTTCTTATTGTCTCTATACACTTGTTGGGTCAACCTCCCAAATTTTATCATGTGTAACCCAAAGAAATTTAAGGCACAAAAGCAACTGTTATCAAATGTAGTAAGACACAATACATTTTTCTGCTGAAAATATCAAATGATTTCTTTTGGAAATTTTTCTCGCATCTGTGTCCCCATACATTTTTGATTGGTTGGTTGGTTTGGTTTGGTGTTTGTTATTTTGTTTGAGTCATATATAGTTCAGGCTAGTATTGAACTCAGTAGATAGTCCAAGCTGGCCTTGAACTTATGGCAGTCCTCCTCTTTCAGCCTCCTAGGTTCTGAGATTACAGCCATATACCAACATGTTCAGCTCAGTAAATACGATATTATTTTTCAGTGTCTGGCAAAGAGTACTTCTATTTTTAGGTTACAATTGCAGTCCTTAAGTGCAGTGTTTAAATCTTGCTTTATTATTTTCATACAACCAGGATGTCACACTGAAGAGGCTCAAGTGACTTTGCATTTGATTCTTGTATGTTTGCTATTTTCCAGACCATATATGTCTCTTGGAAGTCTTCGGGATCAAGTCATTTATCCTGACTCGGTGGATGATATGCATGCTAAAGGCTACACAGACCAAGATTTGGAATGTATTCTGCACAGTGTCCATCTGTATCACATAGTTCAAAGAGAAGGAGGTAGATCCATCATTTTTATATGCATTTAACTTTTTAAAAAATGGATCTACTTTTAATTCATGGTTTAATTTTAATATGTGCTACCATTGCAACACACTGAGCTCACAAAGACAGAGTTGCAGTGCTTTTCTATTACTGAAAACTCTTTTCACGCTTTTGTTCATTCCTTGGTTGATGGGCACTTGGGTTAATTCCAAGATTTACCTAATACAAATTGTGCTGCTATAAACAGGGGTGCACATATATCGCTGTGGTAGGAGGTTTTCAGTTCTTCTGGGAAGATACCAAGAAGTAGAATAGCTGGGTAGAATCAGACCTCCAGTGCTGGTTCTTTGATGAATCTCTATATCTACACTCCCACCAACAGCAGAGAAGGGTGGCTTTTACCCCACAGCCCCTCCAACATTTGTTATTGGTTGACTTCTTGATGATAGCCATTCTTTCTGGGGTGAGACAGAATCTGTGTTCTTTTAATTTGCAGCTCTCGAATGATGATGGTGAACATGTATTCATGTATTTATTTGCCATTGGTATTTCTTCATCTTTTTTCATTTTTGAATTGAGTCTAAATTTCATGAGCCTCATTTTTTTCAATTCTTTTTTATCAGTAATCATTTTATTCATTTTTTATGCAGTTGCTTTTATTGAGAAAGAAATAGCAATGAGACAGTTGCAAAGCATATTAGTAGGACAGTTACAATAATTGATACACTATATTGTTGTCTTTGTAGTAATTCATAGTACAAGATACAGACATAATATCTGGTCTAAACACTATTAGCACAAATCAGTGTTATTGAACCAAGAGAAAGTAGCTGTATATTCTATTTTTTATATGTGGATATATATTTTTTTCAATACAAAATGATCCTTCATATATATCCCCCGTTTTGGTTTAGTTTTGACAGACAATAAAAAAATGTTATAGGACTGTTCTGCTACAAAAATGTATAGTTGTTTATTTCTAGTTTTTTTTTACTATTTTTTTAATTCTTTATATGTTTTAGATATAAGTCCTTTGTCTATGGGATAACTGGCTAAAAGTTTTACCAACTCTGTGTTGGATTTTTACTCCATTTGTGATTTCTTTTGCTGTGTAAAAGCTTTCTAATAATATGAAATTCCATGTGTTTTGTTTGTATTATATTTGATGTAGCACCCTAGGTTTACCAAATCTTTATGTCACCATAGCTAGTGTATGAAGTTTTTTTATATACAAGTATCCCTGAAGCCAAACCATTCTATGTGCAAAATCTATGAGAAAAATATTTACCATCCCAGCTCTTAGTTCATATTAAATGCAATATTTCATAAGTAGTTGTCATAGAACTTCTTGTTTTCAATCTCATAATTTACCACTTTACTCTTTCTCTCAAGCAGCATAAAATAATGTATGGAAGCTTCTTAATGTGCTTTTCATCAGAGTATGAGATTTTTTTAATAAGAATATCATACGTGTATGTTTAAATTATTATTTTCTAAGAATTATACTTTGAAAAAAATTGATGATAATTAATTTGATAGCCTAGAAACATCACCAAAATAACAAGCTAGAATTTTAGTTTAATTTTGCATGGATTTTATGTTTCTTTTCACAATCCATTTATACTATCAGTAGTGGTAGTGTAGTAGATTGAGAATATTGGCTTTGAGAGCTCTAGGATCAAGTCATAGCTACCACTGCATTCTGTATCTTAAACTGGAAAATGAGGATAAATGTATTTTGTGAAGTTTTTGAGATAGTTATACAAGAGTATAGCTAAAGGATTTAGACTAGTGCCATGTGGATATAGAAAACTTAATGGGTGGTTATGTTACAGTTATGGTATCAATACTAGTGGTACTTTGCCTTTGTGTGATGGTATTTAATATTTTAGATGACAATTTCATAAAAATTATTTCACTGATGCTTATAATAAGTAAATCAGACAAGAATGAATTATTGTACTAATTTTTATGGTGTTTGCGATTTCTGCTGTGTAAGCAATGCAAATCATTTTATTGTTTCATATGATTAGTTTCTTCTTGCTTACAAAATATTGTGGCAAAGTTAACATTACATCTTTGTCAAGTTATTTTGAGGAAGTTTGAAATCCAGTAATCCAAATAGAAATCTAAAATATTCTGTTCTTTTAAAAGTCATGAGGAAGACCTAGAACTAGTTTTGTAAATACTGCAACCTCAGATGATTATATTCCCACACCATAGGCAGGTCATACAATGTGTATGTTCCCCCTACCATTTTAGGAAAAAAATATTTCAACTTAATAACTATATTTGTTATGGTTTATTTAGTGTTCATAATTCAGAATGTTAAACAACTTATATATTATCCATTTAATATTATTAGTCCAACAAAGTAGGTTCTACTAGCCCCAGTTTACATATTGAATTCAGGTTAATAGGGCCCTGTAATGAGGGCAGCACAGGAAATCACAGATCTGACTTTAAGTCACTGTTTCTTGTCAGAGTGTGCTACTGTGCTATGCAAACTCATAGTTTTATTTTATTTTGTTTTAATGAATTTGGTACAGGGTCTCACTATGCAGCTGGGATGCGTAATGATCCTCCTGTTTTCAGCCTCCCCAGCACAGGGATCACAGGCGTGCTCACCCTGCCTGGTCTCACTGGCTGGCTCAGCACGCCCAGGGCATATGGTGCCAAGAATAGAACCCCAGTCCCTGTGACTGTCTAAGCAGGCACTTCATCCACTGAGCTCTCTCCCCAGGCCTGTTAGCTTCTTAGACATTAATAAAAACTAGACTATGCTCATGTATGAACTGGTTTACTTGCTTAATCCTTAAACAGGAACCATTTAAGCAAAGCAAGAAAAACGCTTCTGTGTGCAAATGTATCACTCGCTTTGAAAGAAGCCTAAAGTCCTGTTTGGATTAGCTAATCTTTGCTTAGTAAGAGATGGAAATAAGAACTTCATTCCATCCCATCAGACAGGTTACACAAAATATGAAAGAGTAGATGCACATGGAATAAAGGGTTTGTGCAACTCTGGGAAGCAGGAACACAATTTTCTTCTAAGCTGCCTCCGTCTCAGCATCAGAGACTGTGACTCAGGAGTTCTGACTCATGTGCCATGTGATCACGCAGCGCTATGCATGAGGCTCCTGGGTGTCCAGAGCAAAGATCATAGTTTTATTAAAATGGTGACTGTTAAACTTTTTTGTTTACTCAACTACATTTCTCTGCTTTGGTCAGGGGAGAATTATTTGAAGCTTAGAATATTTCTCCATAGTGTAGCAATCTGATCTATTTTTTACAACATCACTCATATTTTGCAAATATTATAAAATTCAGTCATAGTGAAAGTATTATTTCAGCATATTTCCCCAGAAGCCAAAACTTTAAGTCAAATAATATTTTGAAGTATTCCCTTAATATAGTCATAAGCCATTAATATAAAGTTATATGGTCATATTTTTTAAAAACGAATTTCTGGAAGTTTATCCAAGGAAATGAACAGTGATTTACATTGGAAGGTGGAATTCAGAGGGCCACTAGAAAACAAAGGAAAGCCTTTCACTCCAGATACTTGTGTGCTTACTATTTTTAATATGTTACTTTATTGTATTTATTTAATTTTTTGAACAAGTAGCCCTCTTACTTCATGCAAAAATTAAATGTATTTTCCAAAATTTTTTCCTGTTACTCCCATATAGCTATCAGGCACCCATTAATAGATAACCACTGTTTTTAGTAATTTATAATTTCAGACTTTTAATGTGGTGAACTTTGTTAAAATTTTTAAAGGAAAAAAGATATTCACAAATGTAGACACGCACTTTTCTTTTTTGTACCAGGGATCAAATTCAGGGCCTTTTGCTTGCTGGGAGGGTGCTTACGCCGTGAGCTATCTCCCTGGCTAGACATGCATTTTGTGTTGAACTTTATTTAGTTAACATATTTTTTTCTCAAGGGGTCTGAACTTTTGGCTTTTAAGGAAGAATCCCATATTCTTCTCATCAGCAAATGATAAAATCAGTCATTCTGATAATTTGGTTTCTCAGATAACCAATAAACAAGAAAATATTATTTTTCTTTCCCTTTAAATAAGTTGTTTATAAATTTTAGTAATGATGAAAGGTCAGCCAAGAGAGAAAAAGAATGGAATTTTTCTGAGAATTACATCCAAAATACTCAGGATTTGGAAATGTTGCCCTAAGTATTTGTCAAGATTTGACAGTCCTAGTCTTTGAAAATTAGACACTGTGGGAATGGGACTGTGGTTTTATTTTTAATTAAGATAGGTTGCTCATCCCAGAGGAACTGAAAATATCATATCATAGTGATGTATGTATACCTATGTTTGTAGCAGCACAATTTGTGATAGTGAAATCTTAGAAACAATGAAGATGCCTGTCACATGAGGAATAGTTAAGAAAGATGTGGTATTTTTATACAGTGGAGTATTACTCAGCTATAAAGAATGATAAACATGAAGCATTTATATTTAAGTGAATGCCACTTGAAGATATACTCATAAGTGAAATAAACCAGACCCACATGTGAAAATATTGTATAGTCTCCCTAGTATAAGAAATCAAAAGAAGAAATACAGATAGAAAGATGTAACACAACTAAAAGGAAAGTGAGAACTTGAGGATTGGACAATGAGGAGAGGGCAAGGAGAAAAGCTAAGAAACAGGACAGAGACAAAGCCATACACTTGTATGCACAAATGGGCAAGGCAATGATCCCAAGAAACATCAGCAGGTTTTTAAAAGTAGCAGGTAATTGGTAGGATTTTCAACCTGACTGTCTATATATGCTGATACCTGTGAACCAAGCAACTGCACTGAAGATAGCAATGTGTAATAGAAGGGTCACGCTTGGAGTGCTTGTCATTCTAGTCTGCTAAATACATACTTCTTGTCATAACATACCAGTTGTTACCATACTGTGTCACAAGTAAGTTTTTTTTTTTAAATGGGTAATAAATGAAAAAAAAGATACAAGAGAAAAACATAGGTTGCTCAGATAAAAGTATAAAAACATTAGGGTGCAATATGAATCTTTGCATCAATAGCTAAATGTTAACTTAAGACATTTCTGTTACTCAATAAGTTTTGAATCCCTCACTTGTATGAGTAATACTTATATGGAAGAAATAGTATCCATCTTAGAAGAAATACAACAGCTGCTGAGAAGCCTTACATGGAAAATCAGGCCTGTGGCGCCACTTAAATTATTGCCTCTCTTAGCCTTCATAGGCCTTTGCAGTTTAAATGTGCAAATTTTTGGTCACTTCTTCCACTTCCCTCCAAAATACGTAGCAGTCCACCAACCTTTATGGAATACTGAGAACCAAGCACGCTTTTCAAAGTTCAATATTTAGAATTCTTATGATTTATTATAGCTGGGTGTGGTGGCATATGCCAGTAATTCCAGCACTGAGGAGACTGAAGGAGGATCTTGGAGGCCATGCTGGGCTCCATGGTGAGTTTAAGGCCCACTTGAATTACTAAGCAAGGCCCTGTCTTAAAAAAAAAAAAGATTTTTTAGAGAATGGTTACAATTAAAAGTGTGTCAAATCTAAAGCAAAATGCTTGGACATGAAGCCCTGTAGTTTGTCCAGGGATATATTCTGTAAAATACTACGTTCTTTATTTTAACAGTTAGACCTTGCCAGAAATCCTTTGTGCAGCATGGAGACAGTAATAGTTCAATAAATGATCTACATGCCTTTTTTCTTAGGATGGGATGCTGTTATGGACTGGAAAGATGTTCTGTCAGGAGGTGAAAAGCAAAGAATGGGCATGGCTCGGATGTTTTACCACAAGTAAGTATACGATGTGCAGGTAGCCAGTATTACACTATGAAATTCAAAGCATGATTCACTATTTTTATCTTAATTTAAAATATATTTTTTACAGATTTATTTATTTATTTGGTACAGGGTCTTGCCATGCAGCTCAGACACATAGTTATCCTCCTGTCTCAGCCTCCCCAGCGCTGGGATTACAGGTGTGTGCCACCACACCTGGTTTCAGTGGCTGGCATGGCATGTAGTACCAGGGATCAAACCCAGATCCTTGTGTTTGCCAGGCAGGCATGTAGACTGCTGAGCTATCTCCCTGGCCTTAATTTTAAAATATCTTAAAGTGTGGTATTACACACAATAGAAGACCACTCTGCCATAAAGATAGGGCTGCAGAGATAGCTCAGCAGCATAGCATCTGCCTGGCAAGTGCAAGGTCCTGAGTTCTATCCCTGATAGCCCCCTCAAAAGAAAAAATGTCATTGGTAGAAAATTGATGTGCCTTGAGATCATAATGTTGAGTAAAATAAATTGTCATGTAAGCTTAAATATCACATGGTTTCTGTCATATGAGAAACCCTAATTGCAACTAAGGAGCAAGTAAATACTAGATAATAATATGAGGAGGAAGATAGACCATTCTCAAAGGGGAAGAGGACTGAGAAATGGAGGGAAAGGGGCAGGGGGCAGGGAAGAGAAGAGAAACTTGGAGGAATGCGAGCACAGTGAACTTCACTGTGCTAATAAAACACCCTAGGGAAAATGAGCACACAAAGTGCACCGTGTGAGATGTCTTGGGTTGGTTTTTCTTGTAACAGAATCTCCAAGTGTTTTATTTTTTTCTACTTCTTCCATGTGGAGGAATTTCTGATGAAACAAGGTCCAGAGGGCTAAATTAAATTTTTTATGTATGCTAAGGTTTAAAATAGGATTACTACTGACTTCAGAATATGAAAAACACATAACCAGTCTTATACTAGTGCACACTTAGTAGGCAGGAATTAGATTAGTAAATTCAAACTAAATAAACTTTCTGACCACTCAGAAACCACTTAAACTAATTCTGCTCACTCCTTCACAAATCAGAGGTTGGCATCCAGTGCAGCAACCACGGTGGAGTGAGCCCACAGAGGACTTACTTCTCTCTCTTCAGAGAGCGAGATGCAGAACTGAATTTCTTCTTCTTTCCTCTTAGTGGTCCTATTCTTTGAAAAAACCTCTCCCCCCTTCTCTTCCTCCCACTCTCCCCTTCAACCCTTTTTCTTCCTTCTCCCTTTCTTATCTCTCCCTCTGTCTTTGCTTAGTTCTCTAGAAATAAGAATCTGATCTGTATGAAGCATAAAGTTATTGAGGATTATCTTTTTCAAAATGAGAATTGTGTCTGCATTTGGGGCAGAGTCACCAATAGTGAATGAGTTAGAGATATGTTCCTAGAGAACTTTAAAACAAAAAGCTAGTGAAGAGCAAAAAATACATCAGCCTTTCCTTACTGAATGCTTAGGAACTAGTTGGCCATCATTTAAAAAGACAATTTAGGTATGGAAAATACTAAACTTCCTCAAAAGAGGGAAATTATGAAGTGAACTGTTTTCCTATCACACTAATTTAACAAATCTAATACAGTATTTATCGCACTTGATTTATCTGCTCTTTTTTTTTTTTTTTAAATTCCTGAGCTACCTTTAAGCAAGTCAAAGACATTATGAAATTTTCTCCCTAACTGCTTGGATATAAACATCTGAAATATTAGGAAATTTTCTTCCTAATAACATGTCATAGGCCTACATAATTAAATTAATAATTAAAGTTATCTAATACCCATTTCATAATCAGCTTTCCTGATTGTTAAAAACCTGTTTACATTTGGTTTGTTTGAACCAAGATCTAAAGAAGCTTCAGATTTTTTTACCATTTCTTGAATTTTTTTTTTAGCATTCTTTTATTTTTTTGAAAAAGCGATTCTTTTTTAAAGAGTTCATAGCTCAACAGATTAAAGCACCTGCAAGCAGGCGCACGGGCCACGGATTTGATCCCATCCTCAGCCTGCTGTGCCATCCTCACGGGTGTGCTGAGCTGGCAATTGAGACTGGGCATGGTGCTGTGCGCCTGTAATCCCAGCTCTTAGAAGGCTGTGAACAGGAGGATCACTACGAGTCCGATCTAGTAGTGAGACCCTGAACACCTTATAGAACCTTCCTTAAAATACAAATTAAACAAACAAATAAATAGAGTCCCTCCTTCCCTGCCCTCACCACCCTTAATTCACTAACTTGAAAAAGCTGGGTCAGTTGTCACTGGATGCTGCATATCCCAGGCTCACCTGATTGCTGCATGAAATCTTTGAGTAGCATTCCTTGACTTCCCATTTTTCTTATAACCTAGAGCAAGAAGCTCAATTATATTTAGAATCATTATGACTGTAACATACAATGTTTAACATTAAAAGAATATATGACCCTACACATTCTGTTTAAGTGTTACAAAAGTATGAAAAGATGAAGAAATAAAAAGAATTAAAATTTTTGTTACCTATAAAAACTCTATTAAAAAATATTACCAGTCTTGGTACACAATAGTTGGTTATAATCTCGATCATTTTCATAAGGCGTATTATAGCATTGTATTTTGTATGCTATTATATATCTTTATTATTATATAACAGTTAGCCAGGGTTATTTTGTTTTAAAAACTATGTACCAAATGTATACATTTTCAGCATATAATCAAATTACTTTTGATTAATGTATGCTCATTCTGTAAACAATACTTAAAGTGAGTTAGAGAGCATTCCTATTTCTCCAGAACATGTCCTCATGCCCATTTGCAGTGCTTTCCCCTCAGAAAACTATTGTTCTGATTTCACTCATCAAAAATTAATTCACCTATCTTATAACTATATTAATGAAGCCAGGTAGTATATATTTTCCTAACTGGAATTTTATAGTGAGAAAAATTATGAGTTGCATTAATATCTTGCTATTTGTAATAAGGAACATAGTTTAAGAATATAGTGAGTTAAGAAAATACAAAGCAGATTTTGCTCAGAAATTTTAGTAAAGTGCATTATGGCTGCTACTTTCTCTGAAGAGATTCAAGGGCAAACTCCGCAACCCGTCGTTTGTGACCAGTTGTTGCCCTGGTCACCTGAATGTGTTTGAGTCTTGTTCACAGCTATTCAGTAACATAAGCCCCAACAGAGTGAGTGAAAAGCGATGCGATGTAAACTGACACTATAAATTTCTCTGAGTTAAGATAAACCGTGCAATAAGAAGCAAGATGCATCAAAAAAATATGTTAAACCAAAGAGATTTTAAGTGCCCATAACTTGAAATAAATAGCTGAAACTTTGATACTTTTTCCAGAACAGTAATCAAAAGCCAATCTGCAAAACTCTATATCAGTGCTGTCCTGGGGCAGTTGCAGTATGTTTTAATTCTTTGAGTGGCAAGAATTTTTAATCTAATGAGGTGTTAATGTTGCCTTTGGCTTCTTTATCTATTGGCTTTGACTACCTACCCGGAACAAAATCCTATTAGTAAACAAACCCATCTTAGAAAGGTAACTTCAGTGATTAGTGTACTTAAGCTGAATGAAAAATTATCACTGATTTTATTTTTTTTCTTTTGTATTGTATTTAAAAATAACTTTATGAGGAAAATTATCCTGGCAAGCTCTTGAAACTGAAACCCTAAAGTGAACCACAAATGACAGTGCAGGAATTGGCTTCAGTCCCAGTATCATGTTGGTGAATCCGGATATGTACCTCAAGTGCAAGACAACTGAGGGAGTGAAGAAAAGCACAGAGAAAGATGAGAGCAAGGGTCTGATGTTAGAAAAGGGAGAGGGATAAGCAGAAAGAACAGTATACATTCATTATCAATGTTAAAAAAAAAAAGAAGCTATGAGTAATTGAGCTCATTTATATTGTTGAATACAACTCCAAAGATATATATTGATTTTTCCTCTAAGAATTTGATTTTGAGGCCTAGTCCTAGTAGTGTTTCGTTGGTTACTGGATCAGTCAACTTTCCCTTGTGGAAACAAAACACCTGGCACTTGAAGCTTAAAGGAATGCAGATTAACTTAGGCTCACAGCTCCAGAGGTCTCAGTCTGTGTTTGGCTGGCTCCCTAGTATAACAAGCGAAAAGCAGAAATACAAAAGGAAATGTACAACAACTAAAATCAATTGAGTCAGATGAGGCAAAGTGAATGGCATATGCTACAGGATACTAATCAGCTTTTCTTCTGGATGGTTAACAACCTAAGATCACAAGTCAGAGTTGGAGAAATACAAGAGCCACAAAGCCAGCCAACATTTTGGCCCTAGCCTTTCAAGGTCAGTGAAGACTCAGGACATAGGAGAACCTGTACTGCAACATCATGAAACTCAGGTGAGCTCCAAATTTTCTGAACAAGGAGATTGTGGAGCCACAGAGGAAAGAGATTGAAGTTCTATAGTGTGCCTGGGGAGAGTCACATGGAGAGAAAACTTTCTCTCAAGCTCTCACAGAGAGCAAACTGGTCAAGCATTGGCCGTGACTCATCCACATGGATGACACAGACGAACCACAGAATAATGTACAGGACTACAAGATAAACCCTGAGGGGACTTCACTGACCACATAAAGTACATGCATTGGTATATAAGTCTTGCTCTATCTAGGTCTTAACCATCCAGCAGAAAAGTATAAAAATGAAGTATACATCACGGGGCCATAATATTAAGCTGAGCTGCAAATGGCTATGGTCGACAACTTCTTTGGCTTCAAAGCAAGAACATCATGGCCAAAGGCCGTAACAGGGCAGAGCTACTCACCTTGCAGCAAAGCACAGCAGAAACATGCCATGGAAGGGGGGGGGGACTGACAGCCAGATGAGCCCCTGCAATCACTCTCCGGGCCTGAGCACCACCCACAGTATGCTCCACTCTTCTCCCAGAGGGCTTTCAAGCCAGTCAAATTGACAGTCAAGATTCATATTCACATTCATAATCACACTCGCATCACTAGGACCAAAGACCAGACTCGTGCCTCCTAGGAAGGAAAGGTCTGCATTTGGGCTCATGGCTTCAGAAGTTTAAGTGGTTGGTCATTTCACTTCAGGGCAGCAATAGCACTGGAAAGGAAAGCACCACATCCCATGGTGGCCAGAAAAACAGTAAGAGAAGAGCAGAGAGAGGAGGGGTGGGGACAGGGACCCATCCTCCTCCGTGATGTCCATCCTTCCTTGGGGCACCTCCTCTCACAGGAGACTAGGCTATTCAGTACACTCAGTACATCGGTGCCACAGGATCCAGCCACTCACCAAGTCTTCCCTCTGAGCACATGAGCCTTTGAGGGACATTTTTAGTCCAAGCCATAAGAAATCTGAAGCTAAACCTGTGTGAGTAGACTCATTCATTCCTGCAGAGGCGCACAGCTATGAAGTGTCATTAGTAATGCTGTCATAAAATAATCTTCTCCTATCTGTGCTAACAGGATTGTGGTCAGTTTCATAATTAGCTGCTCAAATGTTTTTCATGTAATTAGACCAACCCTATCATCAAGAATTACCATGTCTTCTGCAGAAATGCACTCAGTAACCTGCCTCGTCTTTCCTAGGCCTCACAGTTAGGATTTATTCATCTGCATGACAATAGGGCTTATTGTATTGTGAGCAGGAATTTACAAAGAATTTTATCTTCTAGTCCAAGGGGGAAAAATATGACTACTTCTTTGCATTATCACTTACTGCATTTTATAAGGTCATCTGCCTTTTTACTTGCTTGAATGTGTTAGCATTGCAACTTAATATACCAAAGAAAGATTTATATTTGAAAGAGGAAAATGATTAATTTTTGTATTTTTTTAAAGACCAAAATATGCATTGTTAGATGAATGTACCAGTGCCGTCAGCATTGATGTTGAAGGAAAGATATTTCAGGCTGCAAAAGGAGCTGGAATATCCTTACTGTCTATAACGCATAGGCCTTCTCTTTGGTAAGTGTTTTCATTGCTGGCTGGTCTGTGAGATGGTTTTTCCTTGTGTTTTAAAAGTACTTTGGAAAATTTTTCACTATAGAACATGAGGCATTCTGCTTATTATCTGTGTTCTAACTTGTACCTTAGTCATTAGTAATTGTTACTACAATATTAAAGTATGATTTAGGTGCTTCCAAGCTATTATCATAACTGTAATGTATTATTTTTTTCATTGTCATCATTTTCTAGTAATTTTGAAAAGTTGTAGAAAAATCCAGTAATTTATTTGAACTGAAAATATTTATCATAACCCTAGAATATCCTAGGAAAGGACAGAATGTCTTTTCATATCATTCTTCTGGTCCTTTCTTTAAAATCGGGGATAGAGTTTCTGTGTAGATGACAACTTATTGTTTCCCCAAGTGATAACATCACAGAACACAGGGGAGGAAAAGTGTGGTTTTATTTTAAATCAAAATGTGCAGAAACAGATATGGTAGCCTGTCATCCCACGCTTAGGAGGCTGAGGCAGGAGGATCACTGTGACTTCAAGGTAAGCCCAGCCTGCACTACATAGTATGGCCATCTCAGAAAAACTGAAAAAGAAAAAATGAGCTGAACTTTTTTATAAGTAATATTTTATAGAAATTTAATAGCTCCCTCTTTTAAAGGTTGCACTATTTTTGTAGCCTTCCTACTTTTCTGATATTTAGTAGTGTAGTAAGAATTACTAATGAACACTTAGCATCTACTTTGTTGCAGGTTCATTTTGTATACGTTTCATATGGAATATGAGTAGCCTAACTAATTCTATCATTTTACGAACAGTCTGAGAATTAGAAAATTGAAAAAATGAGCTTCCATAACAACATGCTATGTATTGTGCAATGGTGCCACTGTAAAAGAAATAAAAATGTGTTGTACACACAAGCCATAAAAACACTCACTCCTACTGACGTATTTCTGCTTTATCCATCAAAAGCTTTTTCTTTGGGCATATTAGCAGCTGTATGGCTTGCTCTTGCATATGCTTTGGCCTCCTGTTTCCCAAAGGGCTGCTCAGGCTACCTCCTGTCACCCTTCCAGGTTCCCATCTCCCTTCCCTTCCCCCTTCCTACCCTGCACTCCCCCTCCCCACATTCTGTGATAGGTGGCTGATGAGATTCCATGCCAGAGCTGTCATGATACATGGCTACCAAACTAGACCAGTAGCAGTGTTTGTGTGCATCCTGAAGCCCTTTATACCTTTTTTCTTACAGAGAATGCTTACACTAAAATTATAAGGAAACAGTATTTGTTGTTCAGTGTTTTTCAACTCTAGATTTCATTTCTGTTGAGAGTTTAATACTTGATTTTTCACTCCATTTAAACATTAAGATTTTTCAGAATTTCCCCCCTCAGAGAGTAGATCTGAAAGTAGAGCACTTCCCAAACTGACCTTAACTCTGAGGTTTCTCTCAGTGTTGCTAGGAATCAAGTGACATCTGGAATGATAGGATTTGCTAATCTCTCCAGAGGCAGTCTGGACCTGGTCCAGCGTACATTAGAATTCATGTCAATGGATGTGATTCTTCCGACTTTTGCCTGAGAAAATCAACAGACCCTGGGTCTTTAAGCCAAATGTGACATTTCCTGGAACTCCTCTGAATTAGGGATGACACAGACCCAGACCAGAACTATTGAGCCATTTTGGCGCAGACATATGATTTCCAGACCAGCTCTCAAATCCCACATGTTGGCATAATACAGAGTATCTCTTAGAGCTGGTGTTTGTATGACCTTTATCAATGGCTTTATTATGCTATCTTGTTATTTTCTTCACTAAATTAGCCTGAAGAAACACTGGAAATATTTCAGTCATTGTTTTCTCAACTAGAGGAACAAATAGTTCTCTAAGCAAAGAGCAAAATTTATAATGTTACATCTTTTAACCATGGAAACATATTTTAATTGTAGCTATCCACAATGCATTTTTCTATTAAACTATAAACACCTTGTTAGCTCTTTGTGAATTAGTGTAATTGTGTTACAGAAATTTGTCATTTTCTGTATCTTTTCTCTCAGGAAAAGTAAAATTCTTATTTTCTATTTTCCTTGGAAAGCTTTCTAGGGTTAAAAAAAAATGTTCTTTATCTTTCCTCCCAACAAATGGGTAATTGTTAATTATAAGGATTAAAGTTGATACCAATGTCTAATGAAATAATAGCATATTGAATTATTTTATTCTTGTGTTTTATCCTATTTGCAAAAGACATCAACATATCATCTCTAGTGAATCACAGTTAAAATAGTTATTTATTTTAAATTCTAATTCAAACCCAAGTTCCATCCTCAGTACTACCTGCCATGCCAGCCCCAGCCCTGGCACAGCATGCCTGTAATCCCAGCACTGGGGAAGGCTGAAAACAGGAAGATCACTATGAGTCTGAGCTGTACAGTAAGACCCTGTACCAAATACATTTTTTTTAAATTCTGATTATCCTTAACCTTGAAATACTGTTTTAGCTAATAATGTAGAACATCTCTTTGACTCTCAGGGCCTGGGACACCTACATTGTTTGTTCTTTCCATGTAGAAGCCACGTCTCTGTAAGACCAGAAGGTGATGAGTTAGACCTTTATTATAGATTGAAAGTTGAGATCACCTAAGATTTGAATGACCACAACCTAAAATTGCTTTTGGCTAGGAAAGTCTGAGAAAAGTTGAAGGAAATAAATAAAATGGTCTCTCTGCTATTATTTCTCTTTTATAAATTGTATGCCATACTTCTTCTGTTTTTCTATTACTCTTACCTTAAGTTTAATATTATAATAGCAGGATTTTTGGCATTTTCTCAAGTGACATAGAAATACACTGTTTTCAATTCAATTTGGAGATAGTCCCCACAGTTAGGAGATCAGAGTATTGGAACTCTGGCAAAACTCAAGTTATAAGCAAAAGAATAGTAAACCACATCATGTATTGTCCAATTTAAACTTTTAACTTGACAGTCATCTTACTTTGTCAGCTAAAGTAGCCAAATATCCCTGTTAGAAAACATTCCATTTAAAGAGGGTTAAGGCTGAGGGTTGCATTTTAGTGGTACAGTGCTTATTTAGCATTCACAAGACTTTGAGTTTGATCATTACCAAAAATGGGAGGGAAGTATCAAATCACTTTCTCATTACTGGGACACAATACTCAGGACCTATATATTAGGCAGGAAGGCTCACAGTTCCAGAAAGTTCAGTGTTCTAATAGCACACCTATCTGCAAACTCATCAATGGATCCGCCCATGGGTAAAAACAACTCCCTAGTGATCCAGTCACTGTCCAGACACAGGGGATTTTTAGGAAACACATTCCAGATCTAAGTCATAGCAGGGGAGGTATGGAACCAAGATGTCCACCAGTTGATGAGTAAACAGGACATACAATGTCATGCAAGGGAATATACTTTAGCTATAAAAGCCATTGAAGCATGATACACACTCTAAATGCATGAGTCTTGAAACCATTTTGATATATGAAGCCAGTAACAAAAGGCCACATATTGTATGATTCTGTATGCAAGAAAAACTCAGAGTAGAGAAATTCATAGAGAGAGAAAGGAAATGAGTGGCTGAGACGCACTGGACAAAAGATGTGGCAAAAAAGAAAAAGATGTGGCAAGAGCTACTAAGTGGTATAGGATTTCTATTTTGAATGAAGAAAATGTTCTGAGGTTAGGTAGTGGTGATGAACTCACGAGCTTATTCATATACCAAAAAGTCACTTTGTTTTACCCTTAAGGGGTAAATTTATGTCCTGAGAACTATATCTCAGTTTTTTTAAAGCAAAGATACAGAAACTGTCCTGAAAAAAGTTGGTTAGTCTTAGTAAACAATAACAAGAGTGTTGACAGGAAGCAGGAAGTAAAATACCTAAAAGAAGACAGAAAAACTAAATGCTGGGCCAGCATCACAAAGCCACCCTGACACTGTCCAGGGGCTCAGCTGTGGGACCAATTCTCACCTTTACTGTCTCTAACCATCCCCCAGCAGTTAGGGACTTCTGTTCTGAGAAGATGGGCCGTCTCTGGCATCATTGATACTAATCTTGCAGCACTGTGAACTTCCTACCTCTGTAACTGAGCTATGAAAAAAAATTAAATTACATGAGGATATATGGAAGCATTTTTAAAAGATTCCTGTCAGTGGGTTCATTTTATAAATGTTTGAACTTAAGTGATTGAAAAATTTTACTTACATAGAAAAACTAAGAAGGATTAAAAAAAGAATTCATATTTTGTTTGTCCTCCCTAGATTTTCTTTGTATGACCATCTTAAGTTTTGCTTTCTTTCCTTCATTTCCTTTGTTTGCTTCCATTTGAAGAATGTTATTTAAGAAGGAGCCATACCTGGTTATACAGAAAATTTAATACATACAGCAAACTCTTCCTTTGTAATTCTTACACATTCAGAATAGAAGATAAATTTAATCAATGATAATAACCTGGAGATTAGGGCAATGATGTTGGAATTTTAGAATATTATAGTATTTAACTTGTAATTTTCATCAAATATAAACTCAGCACTCTTAAAATTTGCCTTCAACTGTCAGAATTATAAACCTATAACAAAAAATTTTTCACTATTATGGCTAATGATATTATTTCATTTTAATCATGCAGGAAATACCACACACATTTATTACAATTTGATGGTGAAGGAGGTTGGCGCTTTGAACAATTGGATTCTGCTATTCGTTTAACACTGAGTGAAGAAAAACAAAAGCTAGAATCTCAGCTAGCTGGAATTCCCAAAATGCAGCAGAGACTCAATGAACTGTGTAAAATTTTGGGAGAAGACTCCGTGCTAAAAACAATCAGAAGTGAAGATGAGACCTCCTAATTCATTTTGACATGTTTTAAAAGTTAATTTTTAGGTGAAGACTCACAGATACCCTGTTATAGTGCATGTGGTATGTTAAGCCAAGCACAGAAAAATAAAAGCCAGCAAGAAATATTTTATATAACCAGCTTCAGAGAGGCAGATGGCTTAACTTTTCAGAAGAAAATAAACAACTGTATGATGTGAGAATAGTCATGACGGCTTCCGCTAACTCATAACAAGAGTCTAACCTAACTGCAAGCAGGATTTTCTAGTGAATTCCTGTGTGTAGTGTGATGTGACTGACATTCTGAGAGCTACCTTGGAGATGCAAGCACAAGAGCAGCATTTGGGCTGATAGCAGGTGCAGAAATATAAGAACTCTGACAGCCATGTAAATCTCTTCCTCACTGATGCGAGGCTTAATAATTGCAATTCAGTTTGTTATTGCTAGTGGCCAACTAAGTCTTATACAAAACACCTGACAGTTTAAGAAATAATTTCAATATAAAAATATTTTAGGGGCTGGGGAAGTAGCTCAGTAGAATAAGCACTTGCCCAGCAAGTACAAGGGCCTGAGTTCAATCACCAGTACCACCAAAAAAAAAAAAAAAAAAAAAATGGCAATGGTTGAGAGAAAAAAGCATGGCTAACCAAGTACAAAATGACATTTTTTAAATTTTTAAACTTTGAGCATCTTAATGCAGGGACATAAAAATTAATTTTAATGAGAATCTTGCATATTTCTTTATAAAACCTTTCATTTTTAAAATAGCATTGCCAATATAGAAGCAGTGTATCCAAACCACATTTGTCTCAGCCTGGTATTTTGCTTAGTAGTATTATCTATTACAGTTTCTGTCTAGAAATGCTGTTGTGTGTGTGTGTGTGTCCAACAGAGGAAACCACAATTTTATTACAAGCTGGGAACGGTGGCACACATCTATAATCCCAGCATTCAAAACTGAGACAGAATTGCTGCAAGTTCGAAGTCAGCCTGGGCTACATAGTAAATTCAATCTAACCTAACTAACCTGAGTTCAATCCCCAGTTCCACATAAATAAATACATACATGCATACAAATCATCTTGTATGAAGCAAGCAATATAAAGTAATTATTATGTTGGTCTAATTTTTTCAGTTAGTATGATTAGCTGCTCATTTATTCCTTTGTCTTATTCCTATAACATTATTAGAAAAGTGAGGCAGGAATTAAATATTTTTCTAGAAAAAAATTTTGAAACCAAAGCCTGAACTTGAATAATTATCAATTGACCTTAGCATCTATATTAGCAGTTACTCAATTTATACTGCTATAAATGGTTTGTGACAAGTATGTTATGTCACCTTTAAAAGTTCAAAAAGAAAACTTTTCATGTGAAATACATACAATTTTCATAATTTAAAAATTAAAACACATAGGACCTGATATTTTATACTTTGAGACTGAAAAATAAATCTAAAACAAATGTTATATTTTTACTTACCCTTCACTTAATTTATGCTACCAAGGAGCTAAAGTAAAAACTTACTCATTCCTCAGCCTACAGGATCTGGGCTGTTTAAAGTTACAGACTAAAAACTCCTCACACAGGGCTAAGAATAAGGTTTGGTGATACAGTATTTGCCCAGCATTTGCCCAAGGTTGGCACCCCAGCATCACAAAATGCAACACACAGAAAACTTCACACTGCAACTTAAGCATTAAACTTTTAAGACAGACAGGAGTTCTATGAGTTTTGCATGTGTGTGCATACAACACCCACACGTGTATTTATTTATTTTCTGATTCTTTCTGGGTCAGGACCAATAACCTCTAACCCAAAGGGAAAAGACCTAACTAGAATTTGTATTTATGTATCAACTGTTTGTGAAATAGTGCTATGAGCATATCATATTTTACAACTCATACAATCATACTTTGTGAAAAACATGAGAAGGATTAAAAAACAATATCTATGAATAAGTGAAGAAAAAAATAAGTGAAGAAAAAATTTCGAATTTCAAACTGTATTATCTAAACTCTTTTTTGGTCAAAAAGCTGGGTTTATGGAGCTTTATTATAAAATGTATGTTTTGAGATTGTTAATTCAAGTGTGGAAAGTAAACTACACTCAGTGAAAATGTCGCATTATATTTCTACAGCATACACTGTTATGCCAAGCATGAATCTAAGATAATGTACGTGCTTATACCCAGGATAAGGAGTAAAAATCTCTCTTGAGTAATCTCAAGGAAAATAATACATCCTCATCATCCACCCAAACGTTCATGTCTTTATAGTTGCAATGTTTTTGCCTTGACAGTAATTTCATTTTTGTTTAAAATTTCAGCCTGTCAGCAAAAGTATAAATGAACATGTTAGTTTTTATTTGAGACATTGGTTCCAAGTATAATTTCATATTTTGGCAATAGACTGAGCTGATTGCAATGTCTGGAATAGGTTTTGATTATTTAAGCCTACAAAATTTTGTTACACATTTGAACCCAAATCCAGAGAGTACTATGTAGTTCTGAGATGTATATAAAGAAGTAAAAAAAATATTAAATTATTGATCTAATTCCTTTATGAGCAAAAATTCATCCTTATTCTAGAGATAAATCACTGTCATATAACCTAGGGTATTTACAGCTCTGCTGACATACATTTAGGTATGTTGAATATGTTTTGGAGTTCTACTTCTAATATTTGCAAGATAAGAGAATTTAGGTGGATGTATAAAATACTTCCATTGAAAACAAATCCCTGTTTTATTGTTGGTGAATTTCCTGATTACCAAGTACATAGGACCCTGCAGCTCTTATTGTGGAACTTTCAAAACCGATTTTCTACTTAGCAGCTGGCATGTATTAACAGAAGAGAGAAAAATGACCTTAGTGATAAAAAATCATTACATGTCTACACAAGAACATGGCTGTGTATGTACACAATATAATAGCATCCCTGTTCAGTGCCGTTACTTGAGCTTAACACTCCTTGTGAATTCCTTAATCACCATAAAACATCCTTGATTAATCAAAGAAACTACAAATCAGGCCTGTGATAGAAGACACCCTTTTGTGGGTACTCGTTCCTTAGTTACAAACTGTGAGATACAAAACCTCTTGATTTGTTCTGCATACCCGGCTCAAAATTTCTCTTTTTTTTTTTTTTTTTTTTTTAACTCAAAAGGTTTATTAAGCTCTAATTTATGCCAGGTACTGACTGTGCTAAATTCTAGGAATAAATGAAATACGGTCCCTATTGTAAGTGAAAATGAGAAAAATGAGTTTATTCAAGCACGATGTTAATAGCTATATTTATTATTTATCAAGTGGGCACAAAACATTAGGTATATGTTAACTCGTTGAATCTTTGCATAACTAATTCAACAGTGAAGACAGAAGGGCTAAATAATTCATCCAAGCTCATACAGTACCCAAGCTATAGACTGAAATTTAAACCTAGCGGTGTTGGATCAGAAAGCCTATACAGTGCTGTATCACCTTCCTTTTAATTATTGTAGGCCATTCATTATTAACTTTTTTTGTAATAGTGAGGATTGAATGCAGGGTCTTCACCGTGAGCTACATCTGCAGCCCTTTAATATGTTTATCTATTTTTGAGACAGGATTTCACTACATTTCCTAGGCTGGGCTGGCTTTGTCCTCCTCATGCACCAGACTTCTAGCGTGGTGGATTACCTATGCACACCACCACCATGAACCATGACTGCTGTGTTAAACTGAAATTTCAGAGAGAGTGTGTGTGTGTGTGTGTGTGTGTGTGTGTGTGTGAGAGAGAGAGAGAGAGAGAGAGAGAGAGAGAGAAACAAATATATTTCTCCATCTTAGAAGAGAATTCATGTAACATAAATTATAATTTTCAAAATAAATTATAGATGTTTCATTATAAATTATGGTTGTGGAAAACATAAGGCAACTTTTCAACTGTTTTGAGGAAGAAATGTTCAACAGCAACTTTACACATAAAATATATTTTGTCTGTATTGAATATACTGATAAACTGTATTGGACCTAGTGATCATAAAGATGTATGAAACAAATCTGTCTTAGGACAAAAGGAAGGGGTGAAAGAGGTTGGTAATTAGCGCTTTTGTCAAGAAGGTGATAGTAATGAGACCTTTGTCAGCATACAGATGTTAAGTCCAGAGTGGCAAAGGCTGATGAGCCTTGTTTCAAAGGCCCTCTGTGGAGGTTTGCTTGTTCCTTGGTATGGGTTCAGTCCCCAGGATCCTTATGGACAGGATCTACTAAGGAAGGTTAATGGAGACCCAAGCAAATACGTTTTGGGTTTTCTTGTTTTTTCCACAACCTACCTACACGAGTGTACACACACACACACCTTCAGAACACACAGATTTTGAGAACTTAAGTAGCAATAGAGTTCTTTTTATTGTTGGAAAGAACATACAACAAAAATTTTCATATTTATTGTTTTTGCTTTTTTCATGTATTTAGTACAGGGCCTCACTACACAGATGACCTGTAGTGATCCTCTTGTTTTCAGCCTCCCAAGTGCAGGGATTACAGGCATGCACCACCATGCCCAGTCTCAGTGGATGACTCACTTGCCCCAGGAAAGGGCTACCATGGAATGTGATACCAGAGATCAAACCCAGGTCCTTGCGCTTGCCAGGCAGATGTATAGGCTGCTAAGCTAGATCCCCAGCCCTTTAGTGTTTTTTAATGCATAGCTCAGGAGTTGCAAATAATTCACATTGTTGTACAACAGATCTCCAGAACTCTAGAACCTTATGTCTATTCAACAGTTCCTTTTTTATCTTTGTCTAGCCCCTGATATCTACCACCATATCTCTATGAATTTAACCACTTTTAGAGCCTGCATGCACTTCTGGTGTGATCATAAAATGGGGCAACTGCTGTGAAACTGTACGGCTATCCCACAAAGATGTGTGAAATTCAGCAGTTCATTGTGGGCTAAACCAAAGAAGAAAGTGTGTGTTCCTGTTCATGAAGCTTTACTGACAACAACCAAGAGAGAGAAGAAACCACTGTGAAGCAGAATATAGTGTTTATCTTCACTTGTCATTATGTCCTCCAGAGCAATCTCAGTTGCAGTATGTGACACGAGTCCCTTCCTTAGAGGGTGAATAATGGTCAGCCAAATTTTGCTTTAGGGTTGCTTCTCCCTCTTGGCTGTTGTCAGTAGAGCTTCATGAACAGGAGAGCACACTTCATTTTTTTGTTTACCCCACAATGAATTGCTGAATTTCACATATCTTTGTGAGATAGCCATACAGTTTCACAGCAGTTGCCCCATTTTATAATCTTACCAGAAGTGCAAGAGGGCTCCAGTTTTTCTATAGCCTCACCAACATTTTTTATTTTCTATTTTTTTGAAAAAAGACCCCTCCTAGTGGGCCTGAATTATACCATTGTCATGATTAATGATGCTTAACCTGCTGTTGCCCATGTGTATATCATCTTTGGAACATATCTTTACAAGTTTTGGCCTGAAGAGTGTGTCAGTATGCTGAAACATGTTTTGTGGCCCACTATGGTCTAACTCGGTCTGATTCCCCTTCTTCCAAACACCTCTCTCTTTTTTTCCCTCCTCATTCCCTGGACTGGATAGGGTGGGTGTCTGTTATGGTTTGTGTCGTTGTGTCCCCCAAAGCCTCGTGCAGTCAAGGGGTGGCTTCTGGAGCTTAGGATTGATTATTGTGGGTGTGGGTTCTGTACCCACCCTGGGGCAGGTAGTCTGAACTTGAATGTAATGAGTGGAGAGACGCTGGCTGGCTGCCTGTGCTGCAGCATCTCCCTTTGCTCTCTGCTCTTGGCATTGCCATGAATAGATGTTCCCTGCCATGTGCCACTGTGCTTTGGAGCCAGCTGAGTATGACCTGAAAACTCCATTAACTGTAAGCTAAATAAACCTTTCCTTCCTTAATTTTGGGTGTTGGGTATTTTGTCCCAGAATGAGAGAAGAGTAACTGAGAAAGTGTTCCCTTTCACTTATCTTCTTAGTCATTAATTTTATCTTCTCAGCCAATGTGATCATTGCCCCACCATCTTTATCTAACAAACCCCACCTACCTTTAAAGATATTTTCAACTGTTTACAGTTATATTTACTTTCTCCTTCCTTTGCTTGCAAAGGACCTTATTTGAAATCCTGTCATGGCATTTGTTATGTGCTACCTTTTATTATTTATCTGGGTAGCATGTACCACTCCTATTCATTTAATCTAGTATTTATTTCTCACATAATCTTAGACTAGTTATATAAAATTGCCCTTTAAACAGCCCTCTCCAAGACATCACCCAGTTTTATTTTTATGTAACTTATTTCAGTTTAAGGTTATTTGTTAACTGCTCCTCCATATCAACTTCACCTACCTGTGAACTCTGAACTTGGATTCTTGCTTGTCTTTCTGCAGCACTCACCTAAAACAGTTCACCACCAGTGAAAGACACTGGAAAAGGATTTGTTCAGTATATGAACAAATAGATGAGAGATCAACCAAATATCATTCATTGTTGAAAACAACCATTGAGATTTTGAGAACTTAAGTGGACTCTGAGCAGCCCAGAGAAGTCTGGTGAGTTGGTGCATCCTATATGGCTCAGTGCACTCAGGTGTGGAGTTTTCACTAATGCCTGATGCCACCATTTGGAAACTTAGGGGATTCTGGTGAACTGTGACCTGTGGGCCATAGCACATAGGTGCAGCACATGTGCTGATGCCCAGTCCAACCATCTGAGAATTTAGGACGATGCCTGCAGCCTCAGAATCCAGATGAGTTGGGTCCACACCCCCCACCTGCACAGGAGTTTTGTTGTGCATTGCCAGTCATCCACGCCAGTAATGAGAGCTTTAGTGAGTCCTACCCTCCCTCATAATGGTAACAGAAACATTACTGACTTAAGGTCCACCACTGTGCAGCCACTGCTGAGACAGGCGATCATTGGGGACTTCAAAAATACCAAAACATATGAGTGAAAGGCAATCTCAGGCCTCCAGCCCACCCACAACAAGTCCAGAAGGCAAGTACATAGAAGAGCTTGGAAGTCACACACGTAAAATTTCTGAAATGATAGCAATTGAAGTAAAGAAACAAGTCTGATCATATAGAAAAAAATATGATCAGAAATAATCTCTCAGATAAAAAACAAATGACAACAGTTATGAAAGAATTGCTCAGCACAGCTAAAGAGCACATTGATTAAGAAAAAATAGAGATCAATATAAAAATAATGGAAACACTGAAAAAACAATTGAGGAAAGAATTAGAATACATGAAACAGATTAAAACATATCTAAGAAATTAAGAATTCCATCGAAAGCTGGAAAAAACACTTGAACAAAACTGAAGATAGACATTCAGACCTCAAAGACAGCAGTGCAGCTAATGAATATGAAAAACCTCTTACAACTAGCAAGGAACTAGGAAATAACAACTCAGCAGCTACAAGACAATACAAAGAAAATATAAGAATAATAGGTGGCAGTGAAACAGCATGAGTCAGCACAAATGGCATAAAAAGACTGCAAAAGTACTAAGAGAAAATTTCTCAAACATGAGAAAAGAATTTGACATACAGTAAGTGAGGCACATAAAACTTTAAATAGTCATAGTCAAAATAAATTTATACCTAGGGATTTATTTATTTAAGTGCCTGCCTGACAAGACCTTGTGCTTGAGTTTGATCCTGATAGCACAAAAAATAAATAAATAAATCTACACCTAGACATAATAATCAAGATCCCAGAGACTCAGCAAAAGAATAGAATATTAAAAGGTGTTAGAAGAAACAAATCACCTACAGTGAAAGCCCATCAGAAGCATGGCAGATTTCTCAGCACAAACCATCAAAGCAAAAAGAGGTTGGAGTGAACTATTTCAGGTCCTGAAAGAAAATAACTTCCAACCCAGATTGATGTACCCTGCAAAGCTATCTATCAAATTCAATGGAGAGATAAGATACTTCCATGACAACAACTGAAGAAATTCATGACCACCAAACCAACCCTACAAAGAGTACTGACAGATATTCTAGAAAGAGACAGAAACAACCACAGCTTCAAGAACAACAGGAAGAAAAAAAAAAATACCAAACAGCAAGTAATTAAAAAGAAGGTTAAAGAACACACAGCAAAATAACATGATAAAGAAACGCTAATACATATCACTCAGAATTATCAATGTAAATGGCTTCAATTCACCAATTAAAAGAAACAGGCTGGAAGAGTGGATTGAGAAATAAAATCCAACAATATTCTGTATAGAAGAAACACATTTGATTCAAAAGAAAACAGACTGAAAGTCAAAAGACTGGAAAAAATACACCATGAGAGAGGAACCCAGAAAAAAAGCAGGAGTAGCTATTCTGGTTGCTGACAATATCAATTTCAAACCAAAAATAATACAAAGAGATAAGAGAGAAATAAAATCACTATATTCTTGTTAGGGGAGACCTGGAAGAAGAAGAGATAACAATAATAAGTATACGTGCACCCAATGTAGGAGCACCCACCTACATAAAAATTTTAACAGACATAAAAAATCAAATTAGCAATAATACAATAGTGATGGGGGACTTTAACGTGCCACTGTCACAAAAAGATAGCTCAATTAGGCAAAAATCAGCAAAAAAAAAAATAGCAGAACTAAACCAAACTTGTGAAGAAATTGACTTGATAGACCTTTACAGTGTGTTTCACCCAGCAACAACAGAATACACATTCTTCTCAACTGCACATGGAACATTCTCCAAAACAAACCATGTACTAGCACACAGAGCTTCTTAAGTAAATGAAAAGGAATTAAAAATATCCCATGCATACTATCTCACTATAGTGCAATGAAACTGAAAATTATTGACAAAAGAAACCACAGAAACATCATAAACATGTGGAAATTAAATAACAATGTAAAAAAATAATGTCACTAATGAATTAAAGAAATTAAAAAATATTTACAATCAAATGGAAATGCTGATACAACTTACCAGAAAAAAATTAAATTAAAGAAACAACTTACCAGAACCTCTAGGATACAATGAAAGCTATCTTAAGAGGGAAATTTATTGCAGTAAATTTGCACATTAGGAAAACAGAACAAGCCCAAATAAATGATCTTATGCTGCACCTGGAACTACTAAAAAAAAGAAGAGCAAGTCAAGCCTGAGCCCAAAGAGGACAGGATATTATAAAGATTAAAGCAGAAATTCACACAATGGAGGCAAAACAATACAAAGAATAAATGTATCAAAGAGTTGGTTCTTTTAAAGAATAAATAAAATTGATAAATACTCAGCCAACCTTTTCAAAAAATAAAGAAAAGAAAAACCCAAATTCATGCAATAAGGAATGAAAAGGGTAAAATCACTACAGACCCTATAGAAAACCAGAAGATAATCAGTACTTACTTCCAAAATCTTTACTTTCACAGGATGAAAACACAAATGAAAAGGACAGTTACCTAGATACGTATGAAATGCCAAAGCTAAGTCAAGAAGATACACAAACCCAATAACAGGAAATGAAATTCAAAATGTAATAAAAACTTACAAAGAAAAGCTCAAGTCCTGATAGGTTCATAGCTGAATCCTACCAGAAATTTAGAGAACATTTAATGCCAATTTTTCTCAAACTCTTCAATGAAATTGAATGGGAGGCCATTCTCCAAAACTCATCCTGGAGGCAAGTATTACTCTGATACCAAAACAAAAGAAAGACCCAACCAAAATAGAGAACTACAGAGCAATCTCCTTAATGAACATACATGGAAAAATCCTCAATGAAATACTAGCAAAAATAATGCAGCAAATCATCAAGAAGATTATACATCACAAACAAAAGAGAATCATCCCAGGAATGCAGGGATTGTTTCATATGTGCAAATCCATAAGCATTATACACCACATCAACAGAGCCAAAGACAAAAATCACATGATCATCTCAGTAGATGCAGAACAAGCTTTGACAAAGTCCAACTCATGTATGATAAAAACGAAAATAAGAATAGATGGTCTTTACCTGAACCTGAAAGATGCCATCTATGACAAACAGCCAATGTCATACTAAATGAACAAAAATTGAAAGCCTTCACTTTAAAATCAGCAATGACACAAGGATGTCAACTCTCTCCACTCCTATTCCATATAGTTCTGGAAACATTAGCTAGAGCAATAGGACAAGTGAGAGAAATAAAAGGAATAATGATTGGAAAACAAGAAGTGAAATTATCATTATTTGCAGATAACATGACACTGTACATAGAAGACTCCTAAAACTCCATCAGAAAATTAGTAAATTTAATAACCAGATTGAGTGGTATAACAGGACACAAAGTCAGCACTCAAAAATCATAGTATTTTTGTACACAAATATGAATGCATCAAGAGAAAAAGTAGGGAAACCATGCCTTTCACAGTAAGATCCAAGAAAAATGAAATACTTAGGAACCAATCTCACAAAAGAAGTAAAAGATTTATACAGTGAAAACTACAGTATGCAGAGAAAAGAGATTGAAGAGGATTTCAAACAATGGAAAAATATTCTTTATTCATGAATTGAAAGAACCAATATTGTGAAAATGGCTATACTCCCAAAATTGGTATATAGATTAAATGCAATCCTAATAAAAATATGATTAGTATATCTCAAAGACATAGATAAAACATTCCCAAAATTCTGGAACCAGAATAGGCCTAAGCAATTGTAGGCAACAAAGGAAAGGCAGGAGGCATTACAATTCCTGACCTGAAAATATACTATAAAGCTACTGTGATAAAGTCAACATGGTACTCACATAAGGACAGACATGTGGATCAATGGAACAGATTAGAAGATGCAGACACAACTACAAATATGTATTTAGCCACCTTATCTTTGAGAAAGGGGCCAAACATGCTCATTGGAAGAAAGATAACCACTTTAATAAATAAACACTGGGAAAACTTGCTTTCCAATGCCCAAGGCTAAAATTAGACCTCTGTCTATCACTAAACACTAAAATACAGTCAATATGGATCAGAGATTCAAGCATTGAAACAGAAAAACTAAATCTCCTGGAGGAAATCATAGGTAAAAATCTTAAAGACATAGGGGTAGGTAGAGAACAAAAATCAAACTGCACAGAAAATACTTCAAAGAATCAACAACTGGGATCTCATCTTTTTGAAAAGCTTCTGTACTCCAAAAGAAATTCCCAACAGAGTAAAAAGAAAACCCATGAAATGGAAAAAATTGCAGCTAACTGTCTCTCTAACAAATGCCTTCTATCTAGAGCATATTTAAAAAGAGAGAGAGAAAGAAGTTTTAAAAATGAGCCCCCCTCCCCAAATTCAAAGACCCAATCCAAAAACTGGCATCTGAGATAAATATACATTTCTCACAGGAAGAGATAGAAATGGCAAGTAAATATATGAAAAATTGTTCAACATCATTGGTCACTCAAGAAATGCAAATTAAAACAATACTGAGATTCTATCTCATCCTAGAAATAATGGCTATGATCAAGAAGTCAACCAAAAGGCCAGGGAGATATCTCAGTAGAACAAGTGCTTCCTTGACAAGCACAAGGGAGTTCAATCCCCTATTTTGTGGAGGACTTAGAGGAGGAGGAGGACACAAGGAGGAGGGGGAGGAGGAGGAAGAGGAAGAGAAGGAA
This sequence comes from Ctenomys sociabilis, assembly GCA_004027165.1. Taxonomy (NCBI): domain Eukaryota; kingdom Metazoa; phylum Chordata; class Mammalia; order Rodentia; family Ctenomyidae; genus Ctenomys; species Ctenomys sociabilis. The sequence continues at coordinate 53,211 of PVKA01010493.1, forward strand.
GAAGAAGAGAAAGAAGGAGGAAGAGGAGGAGAAGAGGAAGAAAGAAGAAGAAGAGGAGGAGGAGGAAGAGGAAGAAGAAGAAGGAGAAATTCAACCAATAACAAATACTGGAGGGAATGTGAGGAACAAGAAACCCTTCTCCACTGTTGGTGGCAGTGCAGACTAACACAACCATTACGGAAATGAATGTGGAGTGCTAGGATTGGAGATCCCATTCAATCCAGCTATTCCCCTCCTAGGTATTATTACAGAAGGACTGAAAACTTCATATGACAGTGACGTTTGTGTACCCATGTTTAGAGGAGCACAATTTGTCATGGCTAAATCTTGGAAGCAACTCAAGTGCCCATCTATTGAGAAATGAATAATGAATATGTGGTATTTTTACACAATGGAATATTATTCAGCTATAAAAAGGATGAATTTGAGGCTTTTATCATTAACCATACTCTTAAGTGAAATAAATCAAACCCCTATGTGCAAACATTGTATAATCTCCTTAGTGCAAGAACCTGAAAGAGAAAATAAAATCTGATAAGGACATTAGCTACTGGGAAAAGGGAATGAACCTGTTTAAAAGGAAGGAATTACTGAGTTGAGGAGAAGGATAAGAGAAGGAGTGGGGGAAATAGATATATCTATGTATGTAAGCAGGATTTACAGGACAACTGTACTATAGATTTCTGTTGTTCTATGGGAAAGAGCAGTTAATCCTTATTTTTTTTCTTTTTTTCAATTCTTTTTCCTTTTTCTCTCTTCTTATTTTCTTATTTTTTTCTTCTTCCAATTTTACATGCATATATCTGGTAATGTGAGCAACTAATTTGAAGACAACACTATGTAATATAACAAATACTGTAAAATTAATATTATTTTATGTAGCGAATGACTGTATTGTTTGTAATTTTTCTGTTTTAATAATACTTTGTACTCTTTCTTAAATTAATGAAAGCCTGTAATCCCAGCTCTTGGGAGGTGTAAGCAGGTCGATTACTATGAGTCTGATCTAGTAGTAAGACACTCAACACCCTGTAGACCCTTCCCTAAATATACAAAAAAGAAAAATTAATGAAAGTCAAGCATAGAAGCACACACCTGTAACCCCAGGACTCTGGGAGGCTGAAGCAGGAGTATTACAAGTTTGTACCCAGCCTGGGAAACTTTAGTGAGAGCTTGTCTCAAAAAGAGGCAAAAATGTCACTGAAAGGAAATCTTTTTTTTTTAAAGCATGCCTTTTTCATCATATCCTTATATACTGAATGAACCTGCTGAGTGAATAACAATGTTAAGATTTTCTGTCTTTTAGGAAAAATAGGAAATTTTAGCATCTTGGCAAATTCATACCATTTGTTTTCACCATTTCCTCTCTTACTCTATAAGTGAAAATGAGTGAGTTCATTGGTTTCGGTCTTCTAAATGGAGTACTGATGATAAAGTTTCCATTAAAATTCCTTTTTTCCTTCTCTTTTTTTTTTTTTTTTTGTGGTACTGGGGATTGAACTCAGGACCCTGAGCTTGCTAGACAAACGCTATTCTCCTGAGCTATCCACCCCCCAAACACTTCTAATTCCATTAGAAATCCAAAATTACACTGCTTGGTTAGATCATCTGGACTGTTGGGAGCCATGGAAGCTGAAATTGGTCCTATGTGGGAGGGCAGATGAGGCTTCATTACCTAAAGTAGTCAAGCTACCTCAGTCAGTCTTAGAAAAACATCCTGCCTGGACATGGGGGGGGGGGGGCTATTGGTTGCTAGGCAACCTTGTGTCTTGCAATTTTATAAAAGTGTAAATAAAGGCCCTTACTGTTGTTCAGAGGGTTGTCAACCAGGTCCACAAGTCACCACCTAACTCAGCTCTTACCTTCTTGTCTATCTTTTCCTCATTCCTCTCCTGGTTTTCTCACAGAACACAATGAGAGGCCAACAGATCCTTACATTTGGCGCACAAACAGGGACCTCAGCCCTGCCTGGTGTCATCAATGCTGATTATACTGCAAAAAAGAAAAATCAAGGTTATCTTTCAATCCCCCCAAACTTGGTTTAAACCACACCAGACTCTCATATTGCTCAATTAATCATTCTTTGTTAAAAATGTTTTAAATTATTTTTCAAATATTGGGTTAAAAAATATGAATTAATTTAAAAAAATTTAAGGGCCTTCAAATGCAAGTGTGAATGGCCTCCCGGTAAGATAGCTGGGTTGCCCAGGTGGAGAGTGCCCCAGAAACAAAACTTGGCAAAAAGGCAAAAATTAGAGTGGTTCTCTCTGTTACAATTGACACGAAAAAATGTTTTTACATTTTCCCCTTATGGTGATTAAATTAAAAGACTGTTTCCATCCTACAGGTAAAAATTTTGCTTTTTTAAAAAATTGTATTTCCTACTAGACTTTTTTTTTTTTTTTCAGAAACAGGGATTGAACTCAGGCCCTTGCACTTGCCAGGGAAGTGCTTATTCTACACTGAGCCTGCTCCTGAGCCTAAAAAATTGTATTTCCTGATTTACAATAATAAAAATATTTTAAAACATTACTTAAAATTCTTATAATTCCAAACAAAGTTGATTGCTTGCTATACAGTTGTAAATTAGAATTGATATAAAAAGCTTTGATATTTTACAAACAAATGTAGAAGTTTAGAGTACAATCTAAAGAAACAGTGGGGTTTAAATAGTCATTTCATTTTGACATAGCATTTAAATAATTATAGGCCTAGTGATGGCCTCCAAAGGGACACAAGCTGTGATAACTTCTTAATATTTGGGTCACCTTAAATAAAACTGTTGAGACGAACCATTCATGATTTTCAGACTTTATTTGGTAATATTAATTGGATGTATGTAGATTTTGGGCTAATTTCTCTGATGTTATTAATTGTCATTATCTTTCAAATAAGTTAAATTAATTTTCCTTTTTCACAGATAGGTCATATTAGGTTAAGAAAGTATGACTGCCTCTTTCAAAATATAGGATACTTGGGGCTGGGGAGATGGATGAGTCTACCAGAAAATATAAGAAACAATAATATAATAACGCTAAGCTGTAAAAAGACTCAAATCTCTAACAACTTCTGACAATTGCCAGCTATACTGATAACTCACTGCTGTTATGGACTATAGGATTATATAGGGCCCAACTGCTAAATACAAGCACTAAAAATCTTTAGACCACCATCAAAAATAAAAAGGTCTACAGAGTCTCCAAACACAGCTTCTCCAGCTACAACAAAACAACCATCATCTACACAGCTAAACAAAAAAGAGAGATATGTTGGGAGCAGCTGAAGCTGAAATTGATCCTGTGTGGGAGGGCAGGATGAGGACTCCTTGCCTAAGCAGTCAAACTACCTCAGTCTGCAGAAAAACATCCTGCCTGGACACTGTGGGCTATTGGTTGCTAGGCAACCTTGTGTCTTGCAACTTTGTAAAAGTATAAATAAAGGCCCTTACTGTTAGTTGTTTCACCAACCAGGCAGACAAGTCACCACCTAACCCAGCTCTTCTTGTCTATCTTTTCCTCACTCCTGCCATGGTTTTCCCCCTTAGTACCACAGGTCACTGAGAGACCAACAGAGCCCTACACTGGACCAGAGTTTCTCTTTCTGCAGTCCCAAACCTTCCCCTTCTCCTTTCACTGAGTAGTTCTCAACATCCTTCCTGTGCAATAGACCAGGAGGTCATACTACCATGCTATCATTATCATCTACCCAGGCACCACCCGGGGCTTCAAGTTAGACCCATGAACAGATGTTGCTTTCTGTAATCTTTATCTAAAGCTCAGTATCAACAGAACAACCCAAATGGGTTCTGGCTTCTCATGAGGAGAGCTAACAGATCAACTCAAAGGGGCAAAAAAAATTTACCTTCATTACTGTTTGTTTGTTGGAAATACAACACCTCTCTCTCCATGCCACATGCACTGGGCATGGGCTTGTGCAACAGTTAGGAGTGTGGGCTCTGGAGAAAGGCTACTTGGTCTCGTCCTGCATCGGATATTACTTAACCTTTCTGTTTCTCTTGTTTTAGCTGTAGATAATAGTACTAAATGATGATGATGATCAACCTCGAAAGGGTTCTACTATGGTACTAGGTATATTAATGTTTATAAAGTGCCAAGGAGGGAGGTGAGCATATAGTAAATACATATTAGAATAAGTTAAAAAATAAAAGTCTAATCACCATTTCTCTAAATATGATTGCTGTTGATTGACTCATAGAAGAAGGAATGATAATTTCAGGGCAGATGTTACCTTTTTGGGGTTGAAAGATCCCAAGTGTGAATTCCCTGGGATTTCAGTTTAGTGTCTGATGCATAGTATTTCCTCATTATTTGTTTGTGGGACAAATGATAGAATGATAGAACAAATAAACAAATGAGGTCTTAGCAGAAACAAAATACTGATGTGCTGAAGATTAAAAAAAAATATCTGCTTTCTTTGCTATTTTTCCAGGGGACCAAATGTTAGCATTAGCTGGTAAATGCATGGACTTACTCTCTGTGGAATGAGCCCTGCTGGATATGAAAACCTGCAGCTATGTACAAATGATGTGTCAAAAATTCTAAGCTACTAAGTTACCTTTCAATTCAGTTTCTCCAAACCCATGTCATCTTGGGGTGCCTAACCATTTTACTAAGTTTGCTTCCTGGTTTTTCATATAATCAGTACAAGAATAGAGGGTGTAAGGAGAAGAAAGACACTAGGTGGATAAACAAAAACAATGAAGAGAAAGATGGGAAAAGTGAGGAAATGGTAAAATGCCATTTCTGTGACAATGGGAAGCATGCTTGGAGGGGAGCAGAGTGATTCCAGAAACCTAAGACCTTTGTCACGCTGGTTTTCTTCATGCCTACAGGAGAGAAGCTAAGTGCTGCTGAATCAAATTGCTCTTCAAGATAAAATTGTCACTATGGCCAGGTGTGTTGTCACAGGTCTCTAATCTCAGCACTTGGGAGGCTGCAAGTTGGAGGCCAGCATAGACCAACAGTTAGTTCAAGGCAAGCCTACACGACATAGCCAGACCCTGGCTCAAAAATCAAACAAAAAAATTTCCATTATACATGGATGATGACCAACCTCAAAAGGGTTCTCAGCTATCGTAATCTACTTTGATTGATTGATTGATTGATGGAAATGCTGAGGATCAAACCTCATGCCTGCTAGACTCTACCTGTGAACTACATTTCCCAACCCAATTTCTTGTTTTTAATTAACTCAGTTTTCTCAGAATAGCCAGTTTCTCAGACTTTCTTTCTTTCTTTCTTTTTTCAGAACTGGGGATTGAACTCAGGCCCTTGCACTTGCCAGGGAAGTGCTTATTCTACTGAGCCATCACCCTGGCCCCCTCTCAGACTTTCTGTGTTCTCAGAACAAGGCCAACACTCCTTTTCTTGTTTTCCCACAGCTGGCCTTTGACTGCTTCTTCATTTTTCTACCAGCAATTATGAAAACTTACCATCATTCATTCTACACTATAACGTTTCTTACTGAAGACTGCCCTTTTCCTACCAAAACTAGTTTCTCCTAGGAATTATCTTTGATTGCTCATTCCTCACATTCCATATCTAATTCAACACACACAAAAAAAAATCCTGTTCATTTTTAAATATCTTTTGAAATGTTTCCCTTTCTCCACCTTCCAGTTCCAGAATAGTTTCTACCTAAACTGCTACCATTTCCCCCCCAACTGATCTTACTCTCCTCCTTCAATAACTCTGTCAATTTTTGGATTTTTTAAACATTTTTCAGTGTGCTGAGCTGTAAAAGGCTCAAGTCAAGAACTTCTGACATTGCCAGTCTTACGGATAACCCACTACTGTTACGGGCCACTGGACTATATTGAATTATTTTGCTGAACTCATGCACCTACATTATTTAAATGGCAAAGAATATCCATTTCTGACAAAACTGAACAAAAAAGGGGGGGTGATACAAATGAGAGACCATTTTGTATCTGTATATACAAAATAGTTAAGATAAAGATATACAGCTATTTTCTCTTCATTTAATGAGAAGAAAGATTTGTATTAGTAGGGTTTGGATAGGATATCAGGTCTGCATCTTGTACTACGAATTACCACCACAAAGACAATATGCAATGTATTAATTATTGAAACTGACCTACTAATCAGTTTTTTTTTTTGTTTTTTTTTTTTTGTCTTTTTTGAGACAGGGTCTCACTATGCAATTCAAGCTGGCCTTAAGCTCACTTTGTAGCTCAGGCTGGTCTCAAACTCACAACAATCCTCCTGCCTCAGCCTCCCCAGCGCTGGGATTATAGGCATGCGCCACCACGCCCGGCTACTACTAATCAGTTTTGAAATTGTCTCATTGCTATGTGTTTCTCAATAAAATTAATTTTAAAAATACTACACATACACTGAAGACAGCATATGTGTAAGCACCCGTCACTGTTTGGCTTGGCATGTTCTCCTGCACCAGCACCTACCTGTTCAGCCACCACTCACGTTCAGAAAGAAATCATCCCCGCGTACTGGGGCTTCCGGTCACTAGCTCCTCTCATTCATCCTATAGCGGCTATGTCAAGTCCAAGCCCATTAATTTTATGTGGATTTTTTTTTTAGCTTTTTACCAGTTGGACAACACTGTGTACGTATTGCGGGCATGTACTTCTATTTATTTGTACACAGCTCACCCATGTTGTAGTGTGAAGTTGTAGTGTGCTCATTCCCACTGTTACATCAAAGCCACTGCTCATTTCTGCCACAAATCACGCTACTCTTGATGAATGTTTGGTCTGCTTCTAGTTAGGAGCTTTCAGGGACACTGGACTACTCTGAACGTTTTTATACACACTGCATGCTGTTCCCATGCCCTACTTCTCATGGACCCATCCATGCTAATTGCAGTAGCGAAAGCAACATTTTCTCCAATTCAAGTCTAATCTTAGGATTCTTCATTCACTTGGTGACCTGGGGGAGCTCACAGGGAAGACTAAAGCCCTTAAGTCACTGCAGGGCCAAGCATGAGATCAGTTCTGTTCCTTGGCTCTCCCCCCTGCCAAGCCTTCTCCACTCCAGGTCCCCTCTTCCTCACCTGAGGGGCTGCTCCTCCTTCCCATCACAGCATCTTTCACGCTGCTCCTGTGTCCAGATCACAGCCCTCTTCCTTCTCCCTTTGCTAATTCAGTCTCTCTGTGGACTCCACTGTCTTCTGTCACACAGTGAAGCCATCTTCAACCCTCCTCTCCTGTTCTGTTTTTATAAATTACCTACTTCTTATTTATTTATTACAGTCATAATTTTATTTTTCTTCAATCAACATTAATTTTTAACCTCCCACCCACATTCACAGTAGATTGTCAGTTTTAGAAGGACAAGGCCTATGGATTTTGCTTTTGGTTGTTGATTTGGTTTTAGATTTTCTCCTAGTCTTCTACCTGGATCAGACAGAGAACAAATAAAATTCTTATTCAAAGAATCAATCAATCAATCAGTCAGTCAGTAAAATTCCTACTCTTCATACATGGGTAAAATAATTCAAATTTGACATCAGAGAATTTGTGTTAAACTCACTATGTTATTTTCTCAGATGATAATTAGAAACAAATTCTTCTTCCCATTTTTTGTAGTTAGGAATCATAGCCAGCTGTGGTGGCATATAGCTGTAATCCCAGTACTCAGTGGGCTGAGGCAGGAGGACCACTGAGAGTTCAAGGCCAGGATGAACTACATAGAGCCGTGTCTCAAACAGAAAAAAAAAAAAAAAAAAAAAAAAAAAAAAAAAAAAAAAAAAAAAAAAAAAAAAAAAAAAAAAAAATATATATATATATATATATATATATATACATACATACAGTCAAAGTCAGTGGTTAGGTTCAGTGTTGACCTTAAGGAGAAATTTGATTTGTTCTTGTCCAATTCAGTTTGCAGCCAGAATAGTGGAGAGTTAAGTGCAGAAAGTGAGGTACCACTATATTTATTTATTTACATTTTAATCCACATGTTAAATAGTAAATATTATTTATTATTTTGTAATTTCTATTTGTGTTTCTGTAAGTATAAACATTTCTTTGCGTATCGTGTGTATAGTTTTTGAAGAATGAATTAAAATTTAAGAGACTGATGCTTGAATTAGCTGGGATTTATCTAAGTACCCACAAATTTCAACTTGTTGAAAGTTAAAACACACTTAAATCTACTTGAGATCTTTTAAATATAGAGGTATATATTTTAGTTGAATATGTAGACTTAGTCTTTGTTATTTAAAATTGAAGAGGGCCAGCGAGATTGCTCAACAGACTAAGTGCCTGCTTGAACAAGTGCACAGATCAGGGTTCAATCCCTGCCACACCAACCCCCTCCTCAGGCAGCTGAGTAGGTGACTGAGTCCAGGCGTGGTGGCACAGGCCTGTAACCACAACGGGAGGATCACTCCAAGTCCAAGCTGTGTAGTGAGACTCTGTACCAAATACGGAAAATTAGAAAAAATAAATGAAAATAAAATAAAACTAATTCAAGAACATGCCCTACAAACTAGCTTTGTTGCTAAGACATTGATTTGCCCTCACAGATCTCTTCGTTTTTTTGAGAAAGAGTTCATAAGTGAGAAAAAGTACAAAATAAAATAAAATTTAACTTTAACTATTGTTTTTATATGAATTAGGAGTTGGTGCAGAGGGAGATCATTAAGAGGGGAAAGAGTCAATGATTCCCAGCAGGCTTCATGAACCGAGCTATTCCTGTACTCTCTTACTCGACCTTTACAAAAACTCCATGAAGATGGCCCAACTTCTACTTTTACAAATGGAGAAACTAAGAATGAGAAGACAGTGGTAGCCTTCCTAATCATAGAAGCTGTTACTGCTAGGACACGATTGCAAAAGCAGTGCCCTTACGCTATTGTGTAACACGTCAGGCTGTGCTCATTGGAGGTGATAACTTGGAACGAAGTTGTCCTCCATTCTGTACAGGATCGCAACCTCCTGTTGGCTCGATGACTGGACTAGCAGGGGCGTGATGGATCTCACCGGGCCCCCACCCTGCCACACTCCTACCCACCTACTTACGGTTCTTGTGGAACTGGAAGTGAGGGGTGGGGTTCACTGATGACTCCCCGTCCAACCTTCTATGAGAAGACATTAACTCAGGTGGGGGAAGGAGAAAACCCAGAAATACCCTATCGTCCTCTGCTCCAGGACCAATTTCTGTGCTCTAGGTTCTGCAGTGCACACATCTACACTTAGCCATTGTTTATTGTGCTGGGTTTTTTAAATGATGGCTTCAATTCTTCACATGGGCTTGCTGCTTTTTATTTTTATTTCCACAACACGTAGAACTGTATCTGTAGCCAAAGGCTAGGGATGGGCTGTGTTTGGTAAAACATTACACTGGTTCCAGGCAATGCTTAGAGACAGTGTGAATAGTTCTAAGGATACTGCTAGAGTTAGGAATGCCTATTCTAATGCTGCTTGTCAGCTATTCCAAAAGGAGAGATTACCATTTCCTACTGGTAATTCTTAAAGAACGTTTGTTTGAGCTCTTCGCATAACAAACTATCGTTTCAATATAGTTTTATTCATTTATTGATCTCTTTGAGGCCCAACAGCCCACACCTTTCTCCAGTTTCATACCAACATATTTAGGATTTTTTCCATGTTAAATTGCGTAATTTTATTTTTTTTTCATATAAATAAAGTTTATTGCTCAATTTCTCCCATTAACATTATAGAAATATTTTTAAAATACTGAAATTTCACAAATTGAGACCCCAACAACTATACTTTATTTAAAAAAAGTATAAAAGTGAGAAATTTTCTTGAAGACAAGTATATCTAACAGCAAAGAAATATGAGAAAATGAATGGCACGAATATAGCACTAAAGGAGTACCCAGTCACCACCCAGAAATCACTGGCTGAATTACAAAATAGATTCCATTTGAGAAGTTAGACATTCAGTTTCTGAACTAGCCTGTCTTGTTTCTGTTTTTGTAAGAACCAGCTCTTTCCTGCACTAAGACAAATACTGTACATGAATGAACTAGAGAACAAGGAGAGGTTGTCCTCCGAATTCCTGAACAACAAGACAGCACAAAAATGGCTTTGGCACTTCGACTTTTAGAGAGTATTTCATACCTTACCACGTGATTCGGTAGCTTCATGTGATTTTTTAATACCATATCATCTCCTTACTTGTTATGTACATTATATATGCACACAATAAAATTCCTTCATTCCACAACACAGCTTGACCCTCCGCAGGTCCACACTGGTCTCTGTATCAGCAGTGCACTCGCAGAGCTTTCGCCTTGCTTGATCTGTGGGCCATACAGTTATTTTGCTGCTGCTATTCAAGCTCCCTCTGAGACTGACTTAAGGCTCTAGATTAATGCAGGCTGTTTAGTCACAGTAGGAATCTGCCGAGGCTCAAGTCACACACCAATGGTTCTCTCTTTTGAAGCTGTTTCTCCTTGCTGGACGGATGTAGTGTCCTGTCTGGGTAATCCATAGAGATATATGGAAACGCACACAAGAAGGGCACCCAGAGCAAAGGTGAGTGTTATCTGCAATCCGAACAGTATGACTGAAGCGATGGTAGAAAGAACAATGGCTGCTGCTGCAGAAAAGCCCTTCATGATGTTGTCTGTGTACTTGACCACAATGGAAGTGTAGAGGCCTCCCACGCTTGCAAGAAATATGACAAACCACACATAATATGTATAACCATAGAAAAATCCTTTTTCTTGGATTTCAGGTCCATCTGATACATAGGCACCAATTAATGTCACAATGATCCCTGACAGGTACATCTGAATATTTCTCACCCAGAGGGAAGTGTCTGAACTCTTTAAGACTTTTTCAAAATATACCCCTGCAAATCCTGAGCATAATACAGCAATAGCTATAGCACCAAAACCCAATAATGGATTCTGTTCCACCATAACTTTTGTAGCTTGGGCTGGTTTCCACTGTACAAGTGTGACTCCACCACAGAGCATAAAAACTGAAATCCACTGTAATTTGCTGAGTGTCCGATTTAACATTAAAACAGTACATACAGCAGTACAGGGAATCTTCATTTGGTAGGTCACCTGGTATACTGCTGCATCCAAATTGCTAAGAGCTAGGAAAGCCATGTTGTTCTGAAC